>BGPR01033120.1:0-17136 GCA_013235015.1 Araneus ventricosus | reverse complement strand
ATTCAGTTTGGGTTAATATTTTATTCGATTTTTCCTAAAATCTGTAGTAAGCTGGGAAAATCGAGTTTGTTAACACTTTATTGGAGTTATTTTTAGTAGATTTTCTTTTATGAAAGAAATATCCAGTTTTAAATGCAGAAAAAAGGTAGAACAAAATTTGTTTATTATTTAAGGATATTGTGACATACAGTGCTGTTCAAAATTATTAGAACGGACTGTTAAAATTTTATCTTTTGTTCATAAAATGTTAACAACTTGATAATTTACTATTTTGTTTTGATTTTCTAGTACAATATTTCATCCTCTATTAATGAAATATCAGATTTAGTTATTTCATGAAATATCACCACTTCTTCGAAAGAATTATTGTTTCGATGATTATATTCTAGCTGTTCAAAATTATTCAAACAACTGATCACAAAGATTATAGTTAAGTGAGTACGAATCGGTTTGGTTTTTATTTTGGTAAATTTTAATGATTTTAGCAGAATAATTTATTTTTTAATTTATTTTTTGGGTCTGGTTTGGTATTTTTTGGGCAATCAAACCAGCAGTAATGCTTAGAGCCATTAGAGGTTTCTTTTCAACTTCGACACCGCAACAATGAAGATCGAAAGGATAGGGTACCATATGAAAACCTACCAAAAAAGTATGAATTTGCGATGTTGAGTATCTACTATTTGTACAAGAAGTATGTAACGACAGGATCTATCGAAAATAGAGAGGCGAGTCAGAAAACCGAAAACAAGTACTAGAGAAGACTCTATGAATGCAAGATTTGCACAGAAAAGAATGATATATCGTCTAGAGAGATTGTGAAGGACCTGTAATTGAATGTGTCATCTCTAATAGTTTGCCTTATAATCAAAAACTCAGCGTTGATCGGCTGTATCCAAAGAAAAAGACCATACATCTCAAAACAGAACATGAAAATGCGCTTGGCCTTTCCAAAAGAGCATGTTTCGAAGGTTTCACAACTCTTGAACAGTTTTTTATGGTCATACAAAAGCAGATATGATCTTTTTGGATGAATAAAACGTAACAGGATGTGGGGAAGATCAGGGAAAGTTCTTAAAATGATGAATATCCTACAGAGAGTAAAAGACTGAGGCTGAAATGTGATGATGAATATTATACAGAGAGTAAAACACTGAGGCTGAAATGTGATGATGAATACCCTACAGAGAGTAAAAGATTGAAGCTGAAATGTAAAGATGAATATTCTACAGAGAATAAAACACTGAGGCTGAAATGTGATGATCAACGGTAAAATGATTGTAAGTATCTACCTCGATATCATGTCCCAAAATCTGGAGAAATTCATCTGAGTCGACGGTATATCTTTCAACGAGATAATGACCTAAAACACACGTCAGAGGTTTCCAAAGAATATTTCTCAAAAAACGTTATTAAGATACTGGAGTGGCCACCACAAAGACCAGACCTCAATCCCATCTAAAATTTATGGTCAGTTTTGCATCACAAATTCTCCTTTGAAGAGAGAAGAAATAAAAATTACTTTTTTGAGACGATCAAATATGAATGGCGTAATTTCAATTTGGATGCAATGCAGAAACTTGTTAATAGCCTGAATCCAAGTCTAAAAGCAGTGATAGAGACCAAAGAAGGCCCGAATAAACATTAAAACACGACATTTTATTTTGAAAAATTGTTATGTTATTATTTCGTTGTAAATAATAATTTAATAATGTTTAACATAATTTTGAACAACACATAATTTAGAGTTGAAAATGTTCTGACTTTTGCGATAAAGTTCGAGTTATTTGAAGTTTTTTATAATGAATACGATCGAATTAATAATAAAATTCATACATTTAAGATATAAATAAATAAATTTATTTTCTGTAATAAAATGTGTAGAATTTTCTGTAGCGTTCTAATAATTTTGAACAGCGCTGTAAGTAGCAAATATCGGTACACGTTTACCATCAGTTCTGTTAAGGAAATGTTACTAAAACAAAATTTTAACAATTTCTTAATACTACTGAAATTTTAGTAATATATTGGAAGAGCAGGAGTATTTATTCATTTCCGAGTAAGTGATTCTACGGAAAATTTACACCGTCATCACCTTTTACAATACTTTTATTTGAATCGTCATCTGTGTTAAAAATTTTTATTTAAAAATAAAAAATATAGACACATTTTTGAGAAGAAAATACGTAATTTGTTTCGGACGTATTGCTTTTTTTTGCTTTTTAAATAAATCTAGCAAGTAAGCGAGGAAATGAAAACGTAGTTAAAAATTTTTTCCTTTCGTCTTGAAGTTCCATTTTCGTCTATCTTGTTTCAAAATAAAAATTCAGAGACACAATTTTGAAAGAAAATTTGTTTCTTTTAGCCATATTTTATCTCCTAACTCTTGAAATAAATGTAGTAAATAAGCAAACAGTCATCAGGAGTCACGAGAAGTGATTTGCCCTGTTCATTTATATTAAAAGATTCGAATCTAGAGAAGTTGAAAACTTCTAAAATTCTAATGAAATTCCTTACGAATTATAATACGATCGTCGCTATTCGATGCCTTCTAAACGATGTTACTAGTATTGCACAGAGTTTTAGTATAATGTTCGAATATAGGACTGTTTATTTCAATGTAGATTTTTGAGGCTCAAACAGTAACAGTTTTTAAAAAAAACTTTATTTGACAAAGTTTGTATCGATTGATGATCCTTCATTATTATGGCAATCAAAAAATTTTGTTTATCTTATAGTAGTATTTTAAGTTAGCAAAATAATTTTTGAGGAACTTCGTTTTTTAGTATCACAATAAGCAAATTAATACGTCAATATAAGATAAGGCAAATATGAGATAGGGAGATAACAATAAAAACTTCTGAGCAAATGGCATTTCCTACAACGAACTTTTCTTTATCGGTCTAATTCAAATTTCCAGTAGGTTTGTACGCATGAAAAAAAGGAGCACATATGCTAAGTCTGCAAATAAGTACCGCTGAAAATCAAATAGTAAAAGAAATGTCAGTTCAATATGTTGCACTAAATATCTAAAAAAATCCTATTCGGTATACTTTTTTAGAAGGAAATTCTTGTGTATGAAAAAGAAAGGGAATTCAAAATCCTATATAAACCCTTCATATCTTACGCCCAACTTACAAAAACAACGCCAAAACTGCTTTCAGTTCGAAAATAACTGCACAAGGACAAGGCAGGTGAGAGGGGAAAAATAGAAGGAAAAAAAGTCCTTTTTGTCCTGCTTTTGTGTAACAAGCCTTGTGACTGCACACCTGCTGATAACATTTCGATTTTTGTCGGGGTTTCGAAACTCCGATGGGGGAAAAATGAATAAAGTGTATTAAAGAAGCCCCAGCAAAAAATTCTACAGAATAAAGTGAAGAATGAACTGAATTTTAGAAAAAAGGAAGTAAAATTGTTTCTTTGAAGATTCAATTTGAGATTATTCTAAATTCGATTTTGTGTAGAAGCAATTTATATGATGGCAAGATCGATTATTCTGATTATTGATTAAAATATTTTTAAACAATAATCTTCAGTAAAAAAAGAAAACGAATATTAAAACACAGAAAATAGTTCGTTGTTTATACTAGGATTGTGAAAATAAGCAGCAAATATTGGAAAACGATTTACCATGAATTCTGATAAAGAAGATTAACAATGGAAATGAATTGACCGAGCGAAGCGAGATCTCTGTTTCAACTCGACCGTTCAGCATTTCGTATGTCTGTAAATTTGATTGCCACGCAGTCACGACCAAACGCGTTATTCGATTTTCTTAGAGTTCGGCAAGAAGATTCCTTGAGATAAAAAAAAATGACATATATGTAAGAATTTTTATCATTTGATTACATTTCAAGATGGTTGTCATTTTATTGATTTCAGTGTTTTGGCGAATCAATGGTGAATTTAGCACCATTAAAACATTTGAATCAATTTGGTAAAGGCGAGAGATTTAACTGTAATTTTGTGAAAAACAGACATTTAATTGTAATTTTGTTAATACTGAAAAAAGCAGAAAGTTAATTTTAATTTTGTTAATACTGATAAAAGCAGGCCTAAATGTTCATGAAGGATCATAAGTATTTTTTCTTTTTACGCGAGGACTACTGTTCACAGAACTGCTAGTATTTTTAAAGTTTCGACAACATAGTTGAAAATGACGAGTAAGTATCGTCATTTTGAATTTAAGTGATTTCTTGTAAAATGTACAATGTCATGTAATATTTCCAAGTTGGAAGTTACATAACTGACTGTAAGAAGATTACAATTTTTCTTAAAATCAAGTCTTTATCACAAGTGTTTGAAAAGATTCATTTTGTGACTGGAAAGACACCAGATATATTATTAAAAGAGATAGAAAAAATACAGACATGCTCTTTGAGGATTTGCACGCAGTCCTGAACACTCCCACAAGAACTAACTAGATAATCACTTAACTACCTAATCTCTACTAATAAGAAAGGAGAATGTGTGTGTGTTGGCGCTCTACAGGTCAGACCGCTGTACCTAGAGCTACGAAATTTGGTACATACATACTTTGAAGGGTGGGAATGTGCACCTCCGAGCCACTTTTTTAAAAATTTTAATTAATTAAAAATTAAGCGAAATTTTGGCGTTTTTCCTTAATAACATCGGAAAATATTACAGCACAAAAATTATTTTTACTCTATCTGAAAATGCAAAAAATTACCTTTCTAATGATAGCAATAAAGTTGCAGTACATTGTTTTTTCAGAATTTTAATAAAATTCTAAAAAATTTTTTGGCATAATTTACAACAATACTTTTTATTGTTGCAACACATTTCAAATTGTTTTCATTGTTTAAACAAATATTGTATTGCATATTTCTCTTTCATTGTTGTAATCTGAGATAATATCCTAATACATTTTGCTTACATCTTTTATTTCATCAAAATTTTTTGTGATATCTGTAAACCAAGTTCTCCGAGATATTGCTTTTCTTATATTAAGAAATACGGTTGCTATGTTTGAATTCTTTTCTTAGCATGTTATAATCCAGCTAACATGCCGCTGGCCATAAAATGTGCCGCGCAATTTTAATGTTTAAATAAATGCATATTTTACAAAAAGAATAAGAAAGTGAAGATCGTAACAACAACATGGAATTAGGGGTTACATGACATGGTCAGTTATTTGACTCCATTAGGAACATTTATGTAGACAATGAAGAAAAGAGGTTCAAAGTCACTAACAGAATATGGGATAAATATCTACCACAATCTGAAGTTCAAAATTACGTTGTTAAGAGAACTATGAATATAAAATGATGCGAGATTAATTTGAAATCATATTCCTTGTGAACAAGATGGTCGCCGAAGGCGGCTAGTTAAAAATAAAAAGAAGTATAAAAATCACCATTTTTTTAAACCGAAAAAAAACGAACAAGTAATATTATGGAAAATGTCTTTTGTTCATGTTTACTGGAGCAAGTAATATGATGTTACTGATCGCGTTATATACGGATAAAAAACTAAATCGATTAATTTTTTTTGAAAACAAACGAAATAGTGAAACATATTAATTAAAAAAAGACATTTAATATTATTCTACACGATATAAGGCAAACTTCTGATACTATATTAATAATAAATACAAATATGCAAATAACGGTTACTCGAATCAGGGATTACCAGTAAATACTATTTTTTTTAAATTTTGGATGGTAAGAAAGAAGAAATAAAAAGAGAGTTCCTTATTTCTGTAACAGGTGTTATGATTCCGCGCCTATTGGTGAGATTTTGGTTTGAGTCAGGCATTCGTGGAACGAGGAATCAGTGAGACAATCGTACATTTCCGCACAAAATTCCTCAAAATGAAGAGAATCGAATGGGGAAAAAGTGAATTGATTTTTATTAAAAGACTTGTTTGTTTGAAGAACGTTTCTTTCCTTGGAAGATTCAGTTTGGGTTAATATTTTATTCGATTTTTCCTAAAATCTGTAGTAAGCTGGGGAAATTTAGTTTGTTCTGCATGTTGCACGTTCGGTCTGCATATGTTGCATAAATGTTTTCATTGAAAAAAATCACACAAATTTGATATAGTTTTGCTATTTATTATCTTGAATTAAAATTATATACCTGTATTTGCATCAACTAAAATAATTTTAAGTCATCATAAATAATGGTCATTGCAAATTCAAATTTTCAATATTTTTGCATTAATGAATAAAAGAAGTGTATTTGCTGACATTTGTAATCCAGTGCAATGTATTGAAACTGACAGCTCAATAAGTTGCACAAAATAACAAAACAGGAAAAAAGATTATGTGTATTTCTTCATTTTTTAAAAAAACGCGATTTCTGTGCATATCAAAAGGAATGGGAATTCAAAACCCAATAATCCAATATCAACCCTTCATTCATGAAGTTCGATTGGCAGGAACAATGTAAAAATAACTTTCAGTTAAATAACTGCACAGGATAGAGCAGCTGGGAGAGAGAAAAATAAAAACACTGCCATGCGTTTCATAACAAACCTTGTGACTGTACACTTGCCGATAAAATTTCGCTTTCCATCGGAATTTTCAGTATACATGTAGGAAAAAAATCAGTATGGTGTGGGGAAGAAATTCCCACTCAAGATAGTGTAGAATAAAGAGAATGAAACAGAAGAAGAATGAAATGTTTTTCTTTTCTTCATCACTAAAGCAATAGTAAACAGGCTTTCTTATAAAGACTCAATTTCAGATAATTCTAAACTCGATTGTTGCCGAAAAGCACTAGTAAATATGAAACGGGTTTTGCTGGCCATCGTACAGAGATATTTTCAATAGACTTTCAACATAGATGTAATAATCGCTACTAATAATAAAGGAGAACGTGTGTGTGTCTGTTGGCGCTGTACACGGCAGACCGCTGGAGCTAGAGCTACGACATTTGACACAGACATTCTTTGGAGGGTGGGAATGTGCACCTCGGAGCCCTGTCTTTGAAATTTTAATTAGAATTTTTATTAATTAAAAATTAAACAAAATTTTGGCGTTTTCCTTTAATAACTTTCGAAAATATTACAGCACAAAATTTATTTTTACACCATTTGAAAATTTAAAAAATAATCTTTTCAGTGATATAAATTAAGTTGCCGTACGAATTTTTCTCTAATAAACTTTTAACAATATTTTTTCGCATAAATTACAAAAATACTTTTCATTGTTACGATGAAATTCAACCCGTTTTCATTGTTTAAATATATATTCAATTGCGTGTTTCTCTTCCATTGTTGAAAACTAAGTATGGATTTTACCCTCTTTTTATATGTGACCAATTTTTCTTTGAAATCTGTAAAGAAAGTCCAAGACGTTGAACGATTATAGCTGCTATGTTTTAATTCTTTTTATCAACATGTTTTAAGACGTAACAGCATTATTTTGGACGTAAAATATCTCACGACATTTTAATGTTGAAATGAAATGCGTACTTTGTATTGCATATAAGGAATAAGAAAGTAAAGTCGGCTACGAAAAGAACGCGGGTTAAATGTCTATCACAATTTGAAGTTAAAAATTAATTTGTTAAGGGAACCATGAATATCAAATTATGCATAAGAGATTCATTTGAAATTATATTCCCGGCGAAGAAGCTGGTCGTCGGAGGCGGCTAGTCTTTTATAAAACACGGGTTCAAATTTTTAACGAACACACACAGAAAAAAGATGGCTCGGTAATTTTATTAAGATCGACCACATTGTATTGCCTGAGTAAGTAGCAAACATAAAAAATGATCTATTGTAAATGCTGTTAAAAAGCATAATACTGAAAAATAAGGGCAGTTCATAATACCTTTCATATTTTAACAATAAATCAGGGGAAAAAAACGCGTAGTTACAGCCTTTTTTAACTGGTTTCTTGCAATACCTGCTACAACTTCTTCTGAAGGAAAAAGGATAAGTGATTATTTTCTTCTGAACAATGTACATTTTAAAAACTAAAGTTTATCACGAAAGGCGCCCTTGCATTTTCAGAGGTGTCTCTTTCTTCAGGAAAACAAGACAGTAATCAATAAGAGCACTGAGACAGAAAAAAAGTGGTCGAGACATGCCTTGTCTAGATGGTTTTCGCACGCGATTTCGACCCCACCCGTAAGAACAAACTAGACGAATAAAGAACTCAATCGATGATTTATACTGTCAACAGTTGTAACGATGAAATAAAGTATTGATAGTAACAAATGTTTGCAAAGTTATACTGTATCATTTAAGGAAACATCTAATACTATATAAATATATTAATAAACTACAGTAAAACTTCGATTAACCGTCAAGGGCTATGACGGATAACCGGATAGACGAATAACAGAAGTCTCTTAATATACAGTGTGTCCGCTAACGTCCGTTGTCACCCTAATAATTTCTGAACGGTAAGAGCTATAGTCATAAAAGTGGGGTCTAGGTATAGTAAAGTTGTCATGCGCTACGCAAGGAAACCGCTTACAACGCCACCTGGCGGCAAAATTTGGAGTTAGTGTTTTTATCTCAAAAGCGGTACGAAATACGGGAAAAACGTCAATACAAAGTTGTTCAGCATCATCGATTTATTACAAAAAACATCTTGCGCCCAAAAATGATGCAAATGAAAAGCAAAAAACGCACACTTGTTTGATCGCGTTGAACAAAACTGCACTTGCCGGAAATGAGGCTCATCTATCTGTCATGCTCAAAATGGTGTCCTTCAGCAACAATACACATCTGGACACGGGACTGCACTTCCCGCTGCACATTGTACAACATGGCAGGTGACACGATGGCTCAAGAATCCGTAATACGGTTTCGAAGTTCCTGCAATGTTGGTGGAGGGGTTGCATACACTCGCTGTTTGATGTATCCCCACAGAAAAAAGTCCAATGGGTTCAGGCCACGTGAACGTGGAGGCCATTATATGCAACCACCATACCCGATGACTTGTTTCTGGAATGTGTCCCGAATGTGCTGTTGGACACTTGATACCTTGTGCGGAGGGGCGCCATGGTGGTGGAACCATACATTCCGGAGGTCATTGAAAGTCAAATCCTCTAGAAAATCGGGTATTACGTCCTTCCTTTTTTCTTTTCTTCTGCGTTATGACACGTTACAATTTCGGGAGTTGAGAACCAAACAAATATGCATTTAACGCCTTCTATTTTTAACACTACTGAACAGGAGGTGTCTTCTCTTACTAAATCGATGATGCTGAATAACTTTGTAATCAACTTTTTTCCCGTATATCGTACCGTTTTTGAGATAAGAACGCTAACTCCGAACTTTACCGCCAGGTGGCGCTGTAAGCGGTTTCCTTGCTTAGCGCATGGCAACTTTACTATACCTAGACCCCACTTTTATGACTATATCTCTTGCCGTTCAGAAATGATTGGAGTGACAACGGACTTTAGCGGGCACTCTGTATATGCACACTAATGTGGTTTCACTGCTGGCTAGGGACAGAAAATAAAAAAAAATCCTTTAAAAGTAAATAATAGACATATATTGCATTTAATTGTACTACAAAAGAATCCATATAAACTTCAATATAAGAGCAGTAATAGAAGAAGTAGTGCAATACAGAACTGTATTGTACTACTATAAACCTACATTATTTTGACGATGACAGATAACAGAAACTGACGGTTAAACGAAGTTTAACTGTATTTATATAAGAAATTATAAATCTGTACATGGAAATACCGTGGATTCCAGGAGCTCCCAAATTTTCCCGATTCGAATTTGTTCGAAATAATTGAAATTACGTCTGGGGTTGTGTGTGTGTAACACCAACAGCCCCGAATCATGGAGCTGCAACTGTATGAAACAATGTAACTAAAGGAAACATTCTGCCCTTTCACTGCACTCGTATGATATCTCCTCTTGTATATATTTAATATTATACTCGGATTGTAATCATCTATGTAATTTTCATTATATTCTTCTTTGTTTGTGTAAAATTATGTTCCCTTTTATGTGTTTTTATATCTCATGATGTAATTTTCGCTTTTGCTTTTCAATAAAGTTTCACACCTACTCATCCAACCGACGGGGAGCCGTCTAGGCTCCGAGTTCGGGGGCATGCTGTGGTGTTATGTGTGTGTTGGTGAAAAGCTTGAAATACTGCGGGTAGTTATTGCTAGTAGAGTTAATTAATTTTTATTTTAATTTTTAAACAATTAATATCATCCGTTAATAAATTATTGATTTTATATCTTATTCAAAATTTTTTTCTGTAACTGTTTGGTAAGTAATTTGATGATAAATTAATTACCTTAGTATTGTGACAAAATCGACTTGTGGGTGTACGTGGATGCAGTCCAATAAGCAGGATTAAAAAAAGTAAAGCTCTTTATTTTACAAATATTCTAAGCAAAAAAAAGTAGCGCAAGTATTAAAACAGCACTTGTAAGAATTCACAACAGAGATTACCATTAAATCTCAACAGAGCACTCAAAGGCTTCTTGTCAGCTCACCAGCTTGCTTGCTGATCAAAATCCAACTGACTATTCTTGGCTTCAGAGCTTGCTTTTAAACTTTTTCAACAGGAAGTGACTTCATTACGTAGGAAGTGACGTAATCTCCAGAAAGTTCATGAAGCCGGTAGAAATAGGTTGAAAGTTCGAGGTCCTAGAAAATTCCTTTTGTTACCAAAGTCGCCAGATTTGCCACCAAGTAGCCAAAATGGTCGGCAAATTTATCGCCAAGTCTCCAAGTTTGTCGCCAAGATTAGCATCTCAGGGAAACGACTTTATAGCTTTGTAGCAGTATTTTACAAAACGATGAAAAATTGTGATCTAAAAATAAACGTAATTTTCTGTGCGAATTTTACACATCGAAACACGACACTACGGTCAGGATACTTTAAATACTTTATAAAATATAGAAAAAGATTAATGTTTTTTTTACGCTCTAAGTTTTAACTGGTGTGGTGCGGAAGTTTGGAGAGGGAGGAGCCAGCTCACGTGTCGTCCTCGTCATCTGACCGTGGTTCAAAATTACGTTGTTCGTCCCAAAATAGTCTTCGTGTTGATTCAAAACGAGACGTTAATATAACTAAACTAAACATAATTTTTAACTCCAACTGAAATTCATCTGAAAAGAAGACATTATGTTTATTTGGAGCCGTTTGGCCGTTCGACCGTTTGGCATTTTATCTGTCTGTAAGTTTGTTACGCAATCACGTCAAGACTCCTTGCTCGATTTTCTTCGAATTTGGCATGAAAGTTCCTTAAGGTCATTAATAAGAGACGTGTGTGTAAATATTTTTATTTTTTGTTTCCGTTTCAAGATGGTGGACGCTTCAATGGTGTCAGTGTATGACGAGACAAAGGCGAGTTGGATGCCATTAAAACATTTGAGTCAGTTTAGCAATGGCGAGACATTTTATTGTAATTTTGTAAATACTCATAAAAGCAGGCTCATGTAAATAATTCGCATTCGAAATAAATGGCTAATCATCTAATGACTTTGATGAAGAGCAGATTTCAGAAACTTTTTCTTTGGATGCAATTACGCAGAACTACTGGCAATACATTTTGATTATTATACATCTTAAATATCAGTACGTGGAGCTATAATATGATTTATTCCTCTAAGCGTTTAAGCCATATTTTCCCGTCTTTCATGTTCAGTTAAAAAGCACATAATTCATGTTTATGTGTATAATTGTAATGTGGAAAAAATTTAATTTTCTGTTTCTGATTTTACTTTCTGCTTCCGTAAAATTCCACGAAAATCAAGGGCATTATGTATGATGCGAAAGAACCGAGATTTTTGAGCAATTAAAAAAAATTCGGATTAAGTTGTAATCTGCGTGACAGTGATTTTGAAATATTAAATTTTTTAGTGAAATGATATTCTTCCATAGATGATTTCTACATTTAAAAAATAAGGGAAAAAAGAATCAAACAAGTATCTTTTATTACACAAAATGTTTTGAATTTGGATCTTAAAGCTAACCAGAAATAAGTGGAAAAAGTAAAAAATTGATTCTTCAAAATAATCTTAATATGATGTATGTTATCTTTTTAATCTTCACCCAAATACTAGTATTATCATAATAATACTTGTATTTCATTGAAAAATACTTTAAAAATAATACTAAAATAATAATTTCTCCAGTCGCAATCGAAAGTTAATTAATTCTTTCTTCCAAGAAATGGAATTGCTTTCAAATTTCTTTTTTTAATAAAATTTATTCCTTTAGCAAATATCATTTGTATTATCAGATTTTATTCACTGTTGCCGTCTAATTAATTTCTTCAAAATCTAGTTAATTTCGCAAGTAATGTGTCATTAAAACCTCTGACATAATTTGGATTTAATGAATCACATTTATTACTAATTAATATCTTTAGATTTTCCATTGAAATGAGATTTTGGAGATAAAATTCAGTTAAGGTTAAGCTTTTCTTCTCATTCTCATTCAGTCCCGATTCCTTTGATGGAGAAACTTCTGTTGTTTTCATCATATTAATCGGCACATTCAAGAAATTGAAGGCGATGATAAGTAATTTTGTAAGAGCAATCTTTAAACAAAACACAAATAATAAATGAAATATATTTTAGATTATTTTTATTTATTATTATGTTACTCTTTTTAATAAACATAATTGTTTTCAACATGTTGAGATTATGTTACAAGCCAGGCATGAAATATCAAAAGGAATGGTCGTGGAAACATCAAGACGATCGCACAAAACTAAGTTTCTTTGGGACGGACATCTTCTTTTTGAAATATTGTGAAATGACGATGATGAGACCTTACCCAGCATCTTCCTCTGCCAAATTTCACGCCACACCAACAATTCGTGTTCGAAGCACTGTAGTGGAAAAATTGCCGACGTTATGAAAAAAGGCAAATCTCGGAGGTATGCCATTCAGAATACGGGAAAACGAATGACACACCCACACACATGCACGCAAACACTCACACTTACAATGACACTCCTGGTGAAGATGGACATTTTCCCCAAATGAATTAATTAAAGTAACCTTTTGTTGTTTATGAAAAATATTTGAATCTCTTGCATGTTTGCATGAGCTATAAATCGCAATTAATAAACGTCACGAATGAATGAAATCGACCATCATACGGCGATAATTGAATATTATTTTTTTTCTGGACCATTCGCCTATCTTACCTTCTCGTTCATTTTTGGAAATTTTTTTTCTCTATCCTGGTTTTCCATGCTTCGGAATGTATATCACACTTATTTGGCGCTTTTATGGTAACTGCTTTTATTTTGTACCGTGTTCTGAATAAGAAAACTTTAATTATAACAACTCAGTTTAAATGGCGTAAGAAGATATTTGATAATAACAATTAAAGTAGAAAAATTCATTGGAAGGAATTCAGTATTGAGGCAACGGATTAAAGTTCGTGATACTCCTATTGATTTTGCTGTTTCCTCACATAATCCTTAATATTTTCGGGAGAATTTGAAAAGGCCAGGCTCAGCTGTATAACTGTATTAACTCTATGTGTTAAAGTTATTCAAAATGTACGCACATTTTTTGAACACCTTAACACACCCTTCTGGTCTAAGATGCTCTTGATCTTAAGTTTACCTGAAATCATAGGTCATACTCATATTCTGATGTGAATATTTCACTTGTCTTTCTAAAAACATATTCAGGAATTTTACCTACTCTTTTCTCATACTTCTCAATAACTCAGTCTTCAAGTATCGACCACAGAAAATAAACAAACCCATTCTTGTTTGAAACACACCGCCAGCTTCACAGTTCTTGAATACTATGAAAATGAAACTCAGTTCCTCTCACGGAATATACGGAAGCACGCTTCCCTTTTCACACCCAAAACGGCGAGTAATTCTTGCGTGGAGTTTTGTTGCGGCTTTTCACCAACGGCGACACATCCCTTTAATTCAAGTGAAGGGAGACCTTTCTATTGCTATTCATTAATATTGCGGAAGAGTTGAAATATGAAAGGAGGGGGGACGGATTTCTCTCTGGGTGGGCTGGGAAAGACCAGCGAGAATGGAATGAGATCTTTATTTTGAAAGTCGAAAATTGTAATTTAAGTATCAGGAAATGTATTTTCCATATTGAGTGTCCTGCTAAGCATTTAGAGTGTTAAAATCGATTTCATGAGATGAATTATAGAAAATTAGGAAGATTTTAATTTGTCTCGATATTGAAATGTAGGTCTCAGATAAATTGGGACACCTTCGCATCTTCACGACATTTGTGATAAATATATTTCAATATGATTCCTGTACTAAAATATGCACCTGCATTTATCTGTCATGCAATTATTCATGTCATTAATTTATCACGTTAGAATATGCATCTTATTTGACAATATTATAATGGTTCTTTTATGCATATATTTAGAATTTTCTTTTGACTGTAACTTCCAGTCATGCAGTAGTGGATACGTGTTCTGCGCATGCGTAACATTCTTAAAACCTCTAGCGAGAAACTGCGAAGATCTATAAAACTGCAATATTTCCAGAATTCAGGCTATTATTTATATTTATTTACAAAATAAAGTATATACTAAATTGCTGTGATCAGCGTAGATAATAAAATTTGATTATCATTCTTTTCAAATAAAATAAATTCTGAAAATAGTCGCCACAAACAAGCAGTACAAAAATTCTAGCTCCATTTATTATACCCTCTAGCTCAGCTGCCAAATTTTTCTTTGCTGTCTCTCAGCGAAAAATATAAATATACTAGGGGAAAATATAAATATACTCACCAACCCTCAGGTTTTCTATGCAAACCATGCTGGCTTCGCTCGCTACAGTGAGTATACTAAGCGTCCTCGCACAGTTACTGAAAAAAAATTATGGCCGAGCTTAACTGATTTGCTTCGGACGTTTTAACTTAAATAGGCACAGAATAAAATTTCTTGGTACTGAAAAAGGTCTTTTTTATTGAATTTCTAAGCATTTAGAAGACAAATTACACATTTAAATGGAACTAACAGAGAAAATTATGAAAGTGCAAAAAAGTGGCAAATAAGAGTTTCAAGATATATAAAGAGAATCTCCAATATAAATTATTTAGGCTTATCAATAAAGATAGTTCTCTTCAATATCAAAACTCTGACAGTTAACATAATTGCAAGCATGCAGAGCATCTTGCAACAAATAATTTCTTATTCTTTCTGAGCACGTTCCAAAACTTTCTCCAATTGATTCATTTGCACTTTGAATTCGTTTTCTTTCATTGTTTCGATAATATTTAAGAGCACGACTGAGGTTCATATTTAAGTCGTCGGAAGGCTCAAACCAAATCGCTGTCGTTTGTTTACATTGGGAAAGTGAAATCACGTGATCTATCAATTGCTGTAGAGGTTGCCAAATTCGATAGCTAAATAACGCGCTTTCTGGGAGCAATACAAGAGAAATATTTGCATAGATTAAGAACAAAAATTATGCAATCGGGTTCACGTGACACTTAAAAAATAAGAAGCTGCCTACTCGGGATCACGTGACACACGTCAAATGCACTGAGTCAATCTAATTTTAGAATACATTGTATAAATGCAACATGAAAAAATAGGCGTGACAGTTACTGTTGTAATAGAGGAAAACAAAAGAATATAATAGGATAAGCAATAGTCAATTGAAGTAGAGTAAAGGAATTTGTCGTGGATAAATCAATTCAGATTTAATAAGGAATGTCGCTTACAATATACACGACTTTACAATATTATGCTTAGTGAAGCTTAGCTCAAAATATGAGCTTTGGAAATTATTCGCGCTTAATTTCTTAAAAATGATCTTCTTTTAATCTAATCTTCTTTTATCGATGTTTAATTCAATCTTCTTTTAATTTAATATTTCAGTTGGAACTTCACATCCGTAGTTTCAGTACGAAAATGCTTTTCTTTATCGATTACAGCAAAAAATAAACCAAGAATAGACACAGCTGATACAGTCCAGCAAAATAATTTCGATAGTAAGAGAGAAAAGAAATACAGAGTTTGTGTTACAAATTAGAGATTTCTTAAGAAACAAAAGAAAGTGAGATAGCAGTTTCTTCTCCATACAGAATACTTTAAAACTTTTTCAATTAATTATACAAAATAAGCAGCTGAATTGTTTCCTCAAAACAAACTTCCAAACTGATACTTCCTGAGAGAAAAAGAAACTCAATTCATTATCCAAAATAGATACGTTTTCTTTTTCATAAAAAATAAGGCCCTATGACAATGGATGCTTTGCTTCGAACTATCTCATTTTAAATTCAGAAATACTAAACTGTAAGAAAGCAATTTTAGATTATTTTGTTGATGGTCCTTTGGCGATTTTCTTCTCTGATTTCATCGACTTCCAATATGTTTGTTTATCCTGCATAGTTTATTTCTGCATTTTTTTTTATTTCTTTGCTCAAAGTTTGAGAAAAGAAAGAAAAATGGGTGTTTTATTTTGACCCAAAAGAATTTACAAGTTATGCCGGATACTTACAGAAAAAAAACAGCACGAAAAATTACAAGTAAATGAAGTCTTTCAATAAATAGAAAGAAACGTTTAAGTTTATTTCCTTCTGTAAACTAGTGCGTGGATTATTCTACCTTCACCAAAAGCGAAAATGCAACAGCATGAAGGAATATACATAGTCAAATGCAAATCACATGACTAGTAGATAACAAAAATCTATGAAAAAATATATTTCAATAGCAAATTTCTAAATTATGAATCGAAACTCTATTTCAAACTATTTAGAGTTCTACTCTTAATTCTAAATATGCTTGGTCGAATAAAAGAAGATCTTCTGCTAACTCTGTAACCTGGTACAACCCAAAACCAAATGGAAAGAAACTGACAGTTCAGTATGCTGCGAAAAATATAGAAACCGAAAAAGAGGCTTCTGTTATTTTTTGAGAAGGAAATGCAATTGTTGTGTGTATGAAAAGGGAAGGAAATTCAAAACTCCAATGTAAACCCTTCATATCTTACGCTGAGCTTTTAAAAACACTGTCAAAACCACTTTCAGTTCAAAAATGACGGGGGAAGTAGGTGGGAAAGAAGAATAAAAAGTGTCCTGGATTTCTGTAGCATGTCTTGTGACTGCACACCTGATGATAATATTTCGCTTTTAGTCGGGAATTCGTACTACAAGAAATCAATGAGGCAATCGCAAGTTCCCGCGCAAAATGCTCAAAATAAAGAAAATCGAATGAG
>BGPR01033119.1:2639-13612 GCA_013235015.1 Araneus ventricosus | reverse complement strand
GAGCACCCTACTTATTGGACACACCTTGTATCACTTGCAGTGACAGTAGCCATGTTAGCAGAAGATATTTTGCGATATCTCCACCAGGTGCGGCTCGTGTATAGGGACTGCGATACTGCAGCACCACCCCACACACACTTTTTACCATTGTGTAAATTCAAGCAATTTATATTATTTCTCTTTTAATGCTTAAATCTATCAGCAATCTAACCAAATTTTACATTAAACGATTTCGATCTTCAAATAAACCACGAGTAATAACTAAGGCATAAAACTAAGTTTCCTATCTTATTTTTTCATTACCCGAATATTATGAGCAGAGGAAACAGTAACTACAAGTAATTAGAACTGTCTAACGCTGCAGCTCCGAATTCCGCCTGCGAGCACGCGTGATTAAAGAGCGGAAGCTTTCCTTTCCTTCTCCTACCACGTTTTTAAGCTGAAGGGGAACTGTGCGATCCACAGCACCAGATAAACTGGAAACGGAGTTTCAAACATTTTTCCACCGCGGAAATTTTTTTCGTGAGCCAATACTTTGAAAGTAAGTTAAGGAAATGAAGAATAATTTATTATAAATAGAAATTTAATTGAAAAAGTTTTTATATTAATTAAATTTGAATGAAATTTCTTGCAATCCAAAGGATTTTTTCGATAATTTTTAGTTATAAATGCTGATGAGAATTTTTCCGTGATGCAAATGTTTTTAAAATTTTTGTGACCCCCAATATTCTGTACCATCTAATTTATGATCATGATTTATAATTTAAGAAGCATCGATTTCAAATAAAAGACAGTTTGCTTCAAGGAACAGAATTTCTGAAAGAATATTAATTAGTGTTTTCCCATTTTAATATATCACAGTGCACCTTTAGATAGATGAAATAGAATAAATTACTCTTTTTTTTTTATCTTGGCAATTTTCGTTACCGTATACTACATTAGAACTTGAAGTCTATTTTTTAACATTAAAAAAATAATAAAATATTTTCTGCCGCACACAATATGAATTAGGATATGTTATATGTAGCTGTTTTGATTTCAAAGGGTTAAACTTTTTTTTAATCGTCATACAAGCATCAAGGTCAATGTTTTTAATCTTTTCGCTGGAAAGAAGACAAGAATGGGTTTTATTTTTAAGTAATTTTTAATGATACTAATAAATAATATTCGCTTATTCATATTTTCATATTAAGTTATACTAGAACATTTTTTCTTGTTAATTGATAAGAAAATTATTTATCTTGCTATTTTATTGTTCAACCGCAGCTGTGTGAATCTTTATAAATGTAGTAAGGAATACAGGAAAAGGAAATGGAAAACAAATTTTGAGTTTTAATTTTTTTATTAAAACAAATTTGTTAAAATACTTACCTATTAGAAGAGAAAAAAAATTTTGTTTATTGATTAAATATAAAATTACTCAAAGTTAATGGAAAAAGACAAACAAAAAAAAACTAAGTGGTACAAATATTCATCACTGCACAGAGAAGGATTGGTTAAAAGTTACAGCAACCCAAGATTACATAACACGAGCCGCCACTGATCTCCACGATGTTGCTACGATATTCCGAATGCAGCACAACATCGTAAAGATATCGTATAAATAATGTAGAGCACCCTGTGCTAATAGGGAGGCATCGCATGAAAATAAGACAAAGCTTATGGAAGTCGTTCCTAACTCATAAAGGGAAATTGAAGCCACCATCCACCATAATCTTGAAAATAAAAAAGGATAAAAAGAATTAGGAATGTAACGAATATTCGGCAACTATTCGGTATTCGACCCTTTTGCCGAATATTCGGCTGGCCAAATACTAAGCAGATATTCGGCCAAATAAATTCAGGATAAAATGTTTTTTTAAATGTATTTAATAAGAATTACATACCAGTATATTTATTATTAAAAAATATAATATTTATCCAGTTTTAAGTTGCATAAGTGTATTTAATAATGTTTCACGTCATTTATAGAAGTCTGTTCCTTATGGTTTCATATATATTACCAGCTCCAGAAAATAAACGGTCGCTATATAAAGCTTACAGGTGTTGAAAGATATTTACTTGCTAAATTTGCCAACCTTGGAAATTTTTCTGCATTTTTTTCCAACAATTAAGTGGACACTCTATCTTACTTATTAGAAGTGCTTTATCAAAGTAGGAGTTTATTTCTAGTCATTTTAATTTATCCATTCAATTTTCTTCTGTGTCTGTTATTGGCATGTTCTGCAATGATTAATATTTTATTTCTTTCAAGCAATCTCAAAATAATGAGGGTTTCTCATTTCTTGTTATTGGAATTAAGATATTTAAAATATTGCAAATATACATAAAGATATAAACATTTCTTTAAATATACAAATAATAAAAAATCAATTTTATTTAATCTTAATTTTTTAATTTAAAATTTGAAAAATATTTCATTTTGAATCAAAAGTGAAATGTTTTTGAAATTTTGGTATTCGGCCAAATCATTATTCGTTACATCCTTAAAAAGAATGCCGATGCTGAGAACAAGCAACTTATATTGCGATCTATGACAGGTTTAGAATGAGCCGAAACCCCTCTATTTACGAATTTATTTTACCTCTTAATTAGTTGGCACATATATTGTTATTTCCATCCATATAAGAACATAAAGGGCACCTAAGATAAGCGTGCCAAGTGATTTTTGTCTTTTAAATTAATTACCTTAATTACAAATTTAAATTTAAAAGATTCTGTAATTCGTTGCACGTTGACATTTTTTGCGAAAAGTTAAGAGAAATGGGTTAAAAATTTAAAATTAAACATTTTTTTAACTATTTAGAATAGAGAATTTCTTTTAATTGAAATACGAAAAATTAAATATAAAATCACTTTGTTTTTCAAAATACCATTAACGTTGTAAATAAATCTTTGGTAGAAATAAAATTGAACTGGTCTTGCCAGTTCTCCCTGCCCCCCCCCCACACACACACGCGCACATTAATTTTTTTAAAAAAACATAGAAGATCGAATTCTATATCCAGTTAATTGCACTTCTTACTTTCGGCATTTTTTGGTTCCCAACCACTGTTCCGAAGAAACTAACGGCAGAAAGAAAAAACAAAAACCAATGATCTTTTAATTAAGTTCCTGCCCTACAGGTTAGCTGAAAGTAATTTTTCGGTCTATAATTACATTTTCAAATTCTTCCAATGTAAGGTAGAGGTAAAACTGATGCCTCAGAAATAGAATTTACACTGAAAACATTGGTTCAATTATTCTAATTATTCAAGAGCCAAGTTAAAATTTTATTTTATTTATTTACCTCTACACAGTAAAAAGTTTTAATTTTACTTTCTCATATACCAGAGGTGGGAATCTGCGGCCTTTTTGAATTTCTTATGCGGCCTGAACAGTCATTTACAATTTGTAATGAAATAATATACTTGTCTGCAAAATAATAATAATCACAGAACAATAACCTTTAAGATTCTGACCGTGCGGCATTTTGCCGAACTGCCGAAGTTTAATGGGGACCTTTCAGTGCAAAAAGGTTCCACACCCCTGTTATATACGAAGTATTTAAAGAGACAGCACTGTCATTGACAAAAAAATTCGACCTCGAGATTGTGATGAATCTCCACGTTCTAGACAACTCCAAGTCTAAAAAAATATATATATTTGGTATTATGTCTGTTTGTCTGTGAATATAACTCAAAAACGCAACAAGCTAAATAGATGAAATTAGGTATATGGTTTTATCACCAGAATTGCAGATATATATCAAATTTTAAACGAAATACGTCTACATGTTGAACCTCTTTTGGTCTGTCTATTCACGTGTAGGTGAACGCGATAACTCAAAATTGTGATACAATAAATAAATGAAATTTGGTATATTGTCTTCACACCTAAATTGTAGATCAGTAAAATATTTTGAACCCAATTGGTGAGAGGGAGAAGGTTTAAACTGCATAGTAGACTATATTCAGTTGGGGAAAGTGGGATAAAACGGTATACCTAAGGTTTGGAGGCCTGTTGGGTCTAAACTATTCGACATAAAACTTGTCAAATTTTACTACAATATTCTTTATTTACCAGAGTTTAATATATCTTTCAGGAAAAGTCACAGTTTCATTACATTTTTACTAATGATTTTTTTGCAAAAAAAGTCCAAGTATATTTTATTTTACCGCACTAGTGGGGTAAAATGGGATACACATGTTAACTCTATGGGAAATTAGGGAAAACTAGATTTTCAGTGGAAAAGTAGCAATTTTTTACTTTATGTGACAATTTAAGAATAAAACAATTTTCTAAGATTTAACAACAGTTATAATAGTTGACAATTTAAGAAAAAAGACGATTTTTTTTAATTTAACAATTACAATAGTTGACAATCTAAGAATAAAGACAATTAGTTTAATAATAGTAATAAGTAAGTAAGAATTGTAATAATTCACCTAACGTAGTTGTCTTTATTCTCCGCTCCACTGCAGATTTAGTGAACTCATTTAGATTTTTTTTATAAGACGCCTTTGCAGTATTGGTTCTTCATTCTCTTCTCTTTTTGATTGCTTTGTTTTTGAGGTTTTCTTTTTCTGTTTTTTGAGTCACCACAAAACAATTTTCTCTTCTTTAATAACATTTTTTTTTTCGCTTTTCTTTTCTTCTAACAGTTGGAACTTTCCATCAGATCATTTGAAGCAAAGGTCAAATAGGAATGGCCCTCACAAATTAACAACTATCTCACAACCTAAGAAAATCCTCTTCGGTCGGGTACTCGTAGTTTCCACGTACCCGGTTTTACCCCGAGTGCAGAGGTTATGAAAAACGAAACAGAATCACGCAATTATTTTACTAAATCTTTATTTTTTGATAGGACATAAATCCTTAGTAAACATATAATAAGCTGGAGTAAAATTGGTTTTTAAAAGTGTAATGATTTTTAACTAAGGATAGTTGAAAATCATAGAACATTGGAGAGGTGACGTCATAAAACAAATAAATCTTCACAGACGAAGTGAATTTAACAACAACAAAATGGAAATTATTATTTAGCAACGGATTCGGAAACCCCCCGCGCTTTTGCGAATGCGCCGGGCGGAGTTATTATAATCAAAATAGGGGGAAAGTGAAGAATGGAAGGGTGATGTTTACATTTTACTGAGCGTGATCTAACAAAGAACTCCGGAAATGCGCTAATACGACTCATTGTCTTACACCCCTTTCTGGTGTAAAATCGTCCAAAAGTGGTAGACTCGGAATTCGTTGCTGAACAGTATCACCATTCTTTTTTCTTCCCTAGTGGAGAATAATTCAGTATTTGTCCACTAGAAAGAATTAATAACGCCAAAATCAAAGTATCCCATTTTACCCCTCTCCCCTATATAACGCAGCGAAGCACTAAATGCACCATATTGAGGAAGTCTATGAGAAATTCAAGAAGAGAAAAACCCAGCTGGTATAGATTATAAACAATAATTTATTTCTATATGATTGAGTTAAAAAAGATTAGGAAATATAATTTTAAAAAATTAAATTTTAACCACAGTAGTCGCCGCTTGTAGTGATCACATATGTAACGATCAGTCGGTTGTACTGTTAAAAATAGCTAGGAATGGATGTCCCTTATATAAACACATAGAAAATCCACCGGTTCTAGTGATTAACAATTCGTTTGTAGTAATCGGTTTCGATGGTCGGACGGGATGTTACCATAAGAAACTGCTTTCGCCTTGGAGGTTTCGTCAAGAATAAACAAGAAAATGATCTTGATGTCATTGAAAAGCCAGCCGACTTTTCCAAAGAGGATTACGAGTTCTGGATCAACGTTGACACAAATTTGGAAAAGGTGAAAAAACTACAGAAGAAACAAAATGTCATGTATGGATGAACCAAAGACATTACCCAACAGAACATGAGGACAATGAAGATGGGTCAGAACAGAAACCACCATCAACCTAAGAAAATCTGGAAGCAACTCATACTTTAAGATCAGTCCAATACTGTGTTGAATCTTTTGATGAGCTTTATTCACGCGAAACTAACGCAGGGTTCCCACTCTTACTGAAGAAAAAAAATTCAAGGACTTTCAAGGACTTTTTAAGAAAATTCAAGGACCTTTTACAGAAAATTCAAGGACCATAAAATTACATATTGTAGAAATTGTACATAACTGAATTTTTCACTTAAAAAATTGTAAAACGTGTCTATACACTTGTTCTGATTTTACAGGAATCAAACTACAAATTAAAATATAAATAATGATAATAATAATAATAAGTTATAAAAAAATTTCAAAAAAAATGACCATGATTTTTTTAAATATTTGATGTCAATAGGACAAGAGACAGTGTAGACGCAATAATGAATAACAATAGAATCTTAACTGAAAACTTGAAATATATTGAGATAAAATCAAAAATCGTATCTAATTTATCTTGAATATCCATAAGTCAATCTCAATTGAACACTAAAGAAATTCACAATTAATAACTATTTTATGCTTTTTGGAACAATCTTTTATAAATCTTTATATTATAGCTTTTAAGATCAAGCCTTGCCATTTTAGTAATTCAATCACAATGTAACAATGATTCAAACAGAATAAAAACTAAATTTTTAAATCAAAATTAATTTTATTTTTGACCTTCTAAAGAGACAATCAAAAGTAGCTATCAATACATGATTGATTAAAATTTTAAACAGTTGAAATAAATAAAAAAAAGTCACTGATATTTAACCCCCACCTAGATATAAGTTTCAAGTCTCAGCAGCGAAATTAACTCTCCATACTGAAAGGTCCGAAGCGTAATGTACAACCAACCTACAGTTCGAGAACGTCCCACTCTCTCTGTAAAATTTCCACCTTGGGGGAAAGGGATATTTCCTACAACTGTTAGGGAAAGTCCGAACATAAATTCGTTGTAATCCTCAAAACAGGCCATTAGCATTTCAACCCCAAACCAATTTCTTTCAAATAAAACCCCTTAACAAGGTGCGTAGTGGGAAATTGCTGCAAAAATTAAGGACTTTTTAAACACCTCAGCCAAAAAAAATTAAGCACCTTTGTACATGCATGCACATAGACCCACGTATTTTCTAAACATAAGATTTTTGTTTTATAATAATGCATAGTTCTTACTGAATTTTTTTTAAATATATATTTTTCAAATTTTAATATTTATTTCTGGATTTGCACAATGCCTTCTATTGCAAAATAAAGGATGTCTTTTTGATTTGAAAAAAAAATAATAATGATAATTCAAATTGTCATTACCAAAAATTAAGTCAGCTTTTATAACATTAACAAAATAAATGTGTGCCCTTTTTCAACATTTCTTAAAATTAACAAATTACCAGCTAATTTGGCCCTTCGGGATAATCATCCCACTATTTCAATATACGGTGCTGCCCATTGTTGAAGAATGAGGGAGCGGGAAAAAGGTCATTAATAGTCCAGTCAATGAAGGGTTTGAAAAAAATATTAAATCATATAGTTTTGAAAATTTGTACACATGTTCCTGAGGGGCTCCTGATGAACATACTAAAAGCCCCTGGACCAGAGGGGTTAACTCATATCGCCATCTTAGATATCATCCCTCTTTAGTTTTTCTTGAATATTCTAAAAACTATTCAGTTTTCAAATTACAATTGATTTAAAAAATTAAATAGCGTAAAATTCTTTACAAATACATGCTTTTACTTTTCTTCTAGCTCTAAAATTTTCCGAGATAATGGGTCTCAAAGTTTGCCACCATCTTGGATTTCATGACACTTTTTTAAAGTTTTTTTTTTATATATCTCGAAAACTATTTAGCTTTCAATTCACATGCGATACATTAAATTAAAAAACGTAAAATTCCCTACAAAAGAGTGCTTTTATTTTTGTTCTAACTTTAATAGTTTCCGAGATAATAGGCTTCAAAGTTTGCTACCATCTTGGATTTCATCCACCCTTTTTTAGTTTTTCTTAAATATCTCAGAAACTAGAAGAAAAATAAAAGCATGCCTTTGTAGGGAATTTTACGATCATTAATTTGTTGTATTACATGTATTGAAAATTGAATAGTTTTTGAGATATTTAAAAAAGAATAAAAAAGGGGATGAGATCCAAGATGGCAGCAAAATTTGAGACCCATTATTTCAGAAACTATTAAAGCAAGAAGAAAAATAAAAGCATGCATTTGTAGGGAGTTTTACACTCTTTAATTTGTTAAATCAATTGTAATTTGAAAACTGAATAGTTTTCGAGATATTTAAGAAAAACTAAAAAAGGGTGTGAAAACCAAGATGGTGGCGCGAGCTCCCCTCCCCCTCAGGACCGGGAACTTTTAGTATGTTCATCAGGAGCCCCTCATGAACATGTGTACCAATTTTCAAAACTATATGATTTGATGCTTTTTTTCATCCCCATTTTAGCCTTGGTTGACTGGACTATAAGCGTTATCTTAACATGTGTTGACACCCCTGGATCTATCTCACCCAGGATTCCTTCTCAGACTTCTTCCCTTTCGTAGGTTTTCTTTCTTGATACAAACGGTATTCTTTTCTTCATGCATCCGGTAAACAAAACTTTAAGACTATGCTTTCGATTTATAGTATTCAACGTCTGGGGAAACAAAACAAAAAAAAGAAGACTGTTTTCTTTGCACTTCTTGAGAAAATTAAGTACTTTTTAAGGAACTTTTTTTCAAAATTAAGCACTTTTAAGGAGCTTAAAAATGGTTTTCAAATTTAAGCACTTTTCATGACGCTATGCACCCTATTAAGATTGTCAGCTCTCATTGCGGTTTTTGAGGGGGGGGGGGGCCGGGGGCGCAGAGTATCCTACGAATCAGAGGGTTAAAGCCCCCATTTACAAGGGAGTACTGTTTGTTTGAAAACCCCGAGGGATTCCGAAGGTCACGAACGACCCCTCTTGAACTATTTTACTCTGCAGAGGGTGATAAGCGGCGAGGAGAAACACGAGTGCATTCCTGGAGTATTTTCAGTGACCTTCATATTTCGCGTTGAGGAGAAAATGGAGGCGGAAATTATCAGCGGTCCCTTAAAAATTCAAGGACTTTCAAGGACCTCATCCTTTTTTCAATGACTTTCAAGGACCTAATTTCATCAAAAAATTTTCAAGGACTCTCAAGGACTTTCAAGGACCGTGGGAACCCTGTAACGTATCTGACGAACGTTTGAAGTAAAAAAATATAAAAAATTACTCACGATAACTTTCAAATAAATTAAAATTATGTAATTTTTAAACTATGTACCTTGTATCGATCAAAACGAATGCGTGCGTACTAACATTGTTGTGTGATCTCTTTTTCAGATATCCTTGTATATCCATAAATTTAAGGCATTTTGGATGTACAGATCCATTCGGATGTAGTGATCCCTACAAGGGGCGTCCACTGTAATTTCAAGAAATACAGCTTTATTTCTTCTTGCAAATAATGGCCATGCAAATATAAAAATTACATACAAAAGCCATGAACTTCTCTTATAAACAGTGACAAACTAATGAAGGGGGTTTTCAGGACTTAAGGGGCGCCAAGTATAAAAGATTTTCTCTTTTCCTTTATTTAATTCCACAAATACGACGACAGGGGCGAACGAAAGAGTTGTATCCCACAAGTCATTTACCCTTGCTACGCCTTTTTACAAATGGAACCAAAACCATGCAGAAAATTATAGTATTGTAAAAGTTCGCCATAATTTCAGCTAATTTAGAATATTATCACTATATATATTTCCAGATGTATATACAATATATTCTGTAACAATTTCATCAGCAAAACATACAGCAAAACTTTTTTGCATCTAACAAAACAACAGCGTTTTTGCCTGCTTAACAGTTTAAAAACTTCTTTAAAAAGATTTACAGTCTAAGAATTGAAGCTTTTTAGGTAGATTCCTTATAGGAACTCTACCTATTGCAATGGTTCTCATGACACTACTTTCGGAAAATTTCTGCAGATCTTCACCGATCATGACCCCTAGAACCCAAAACCACCCTTCGTTAAAAAGTTTATATATATATATATAACACTTTTTCCCATGTTATCTTGTGAACACAATAACTGGAGTAATTTTGATTTAAATTTAACCAGCATGGGATATGTTGTAAGGTCAGTGAAAATCTCGGTCGAGTTCGTAGATGGGCTATTCAGCTCAAAGGGGGTGGAAATGGTGGGGTGTGGAAATTTTCATTTTCCGATAATTCCTTTACAATTGAAAATAGAAAGAAAATTCAAATTAGGTGAATTATTACCTTATCATAACAAACAATTTTTGCATTTAAACTTTTTCGATATCTACAATTGCTTAGAAGTTATGAGCTGAAAAGTGATTTTCCCACCCTTCTCCTCCTTTCCCCCAGCTTAAATACGTTGTAACCTACTCATGTTACCCCTTGTTGGAAAGCTCTCGTCATTTGCAGTCTCTTCCACCCGCTTTAATTCTAGCAGCTCTATTCCTTATGAAAATAGAGGGCGAAATGTTCTTTTCCTTATTATTAGTACAGATGTATATATATAACGATTTTGTCGATGTTATCTTGTGAACACGATAACTAGAGTAATTTTGATTATATTTTAACTGGCGACGGATATGTTGTAAGGAGGGTGAAAATCCCGGCCGAGTTCGCAGATAGGCTACCCAGCTCAAAGGGGGTGGAAATGGTGGGGGACTGAAAATTTCATATTCCCATAATTCCCTTACGATTCAAGATAGAAAGAAAATTCAAATTAGGCGAATTATTGCCTTATCACAACAAACAACTTTTGTATTGAAACTTTTTTGATAGCCACAATTTCTTCGAAGTTATGGGCTAAAAAGCCATTTTCAATCTCCTCCCCAACTTATCATTTCCCCATAGTTCTGTTATGACTAAAGATAGAAAAAAAAATTTCAATTAGGCGAATTATCACCTTATGATAACGAACAACTTTTATACTAAAAGTTTTTGGTCTGCTAGAATTGCTTATAAGTTATGAGCTGAAAAGCAATATTCA
>BGPR01033118.1:0-15184 GCA_013235015.1 Araneus ventricosus | reverse complement strand
AATGCCTTTACAGGAACCAGAAATATAAGATGGTCATAACCTGATGGCCGTTCTACTATTTGAACAATGAGTAATTTTTGTACTTTTTTAATATTTTGAACTTTCTACATAGAAAACTATATTTTAAGGAGTTTTTCGGCAATGTAGTTTACGTAACCTTTTATTTTTCTTAAAAACGGGAGCACTTGATTGCATATTACATCACGCACTTTATTCTGTTGCTGTCTATGGCCCGAATTTTAGCATTTGATGTTCTCTCCGAGCTTTTGAATATTAAACAGCTAATTGGCATAGATATCATCTTTCAAATATTCTAGCACAGACAACTAGAAATAAAATCATACTAAGTAAGCGTTTTGAGCTAAAACAGTGGTTCTCTGGTTTCCAAGATGGAGATGGAGAATTTATATATTTTCTTTTCAGATCAATTGCTTTATTCTGAATCTCCAAGACTTAAATTTTGACATCTTAGAAAAAAGCCAAGCTATATTTCTTAAATGGTAGGGTGACAAACGCCCACCCTGTAGTTTATGTAATTCAGATAATGCGTATTACCAGGGTAGGAAATTTAATAGTGGAAACCATATAATTAGAGCCTATACAGCATTAGTATTTGCCTGAAGTATTTGCAGCTCTTCAATGTAGTCGCCAGCGTTATGTGCAACTCCTTTCCAGCGACGTGGAAGTCGTAGAATACCTGAAGCAGGACAAGTTCTGCTGATGGTTTCATTGGAGCGGTCTATCGGTTTAAGAATCTCTTGGAAAGTTCGGTAACAACCCGTGACTAAATTTTTTGCTCGTTGTGACTGAGAGTTGCTCTACCCGAATTTAAGCCTCTGTAATTTTGATTTGGTTTCAAAAATGTTTCAAGCTAGTACTAATATTATATAGGTTTTCTTATTTAGTTGAAACTATTAAATTTTCAACCCTCGTAAGCCCTCGGCAGTGCAAAGAAGGAAGCATTTAGTATAGATATACCGGGTAGAAGGGTACCACGGATATAAAATATTAATACTTTCATTTAACGTTTTTAAGTCAAATAAATATGAGGAATTGGCAAAAAGATAATACTTTGCTCCGGACGCCACTAAGCCCTGCTAGCTATTAGAAACCTATCTAAAGAATACTGATCTTCTTTAGTGACGCAACAAAGTTCGATTTTCAGCCGCTGAGTATGTTTCTACTGAAGAAGTGAAGTTCTAGAGCAGTCATATGCCTCCTTGAAGCATTGGTTTCGTGGGTGAACTTCTCCAATACTCGCCAAATGGAGGATTATCTGTCATTTTCAGAGGTTACACTCTTGTTCTCCAGACAAGATTTTGACTGGATAAATCACATGCTTAATGAGCTCCTTCATAAAAGAAATCTTTCTGGCCGAAGAATAAAGGAGTTGCTCCCGAAAATGTTCACTTTTCACAAACCAGTTTCAAGAACCGCAACGTTTCCTCCAACTAGTGCAAGTGCGGTAGGCAGGCAGGCAAGCAGCACTGCGTTGCGGGTCTAAAAATACCGTAAAAGGGAAGTGTGGAATTCATTTAAGAGAAGAAACTCTGAGAAGTGCCCGTTGGGATCTGTTTCCCCCTCTTCCTCGGAAGTGGCAATGACGAGGAAGAGATGTCAATGAAATATACAAACAAAAGAGTTATCCGTTGCCATATACGGAACGGATGTAGAAGACATCGTCACAGGCATGATGTCACTCTTTGTGTGCGCAAGACAATTCGGACTTTTTTTCCTCTCCAAAAGCGCTCATTTTGGCGGTATTTTGTGTGATTTCTGAGTAGAGGATTTAATTAATGAGAATTTTAATTTTTCCACACTCTTTGGCAATTAATTAGCGAGAGATATTCAGTTAGTTGCAAGCGGTCAGTTACGTTTTGAGTCAGCATTAACTGTGGTTAATCGAACGGAAGTTAATGTTGGAGATTAGTACTTCAGTTTCACTTCCGTTCCTCCCACCTTTCTTACCTTCTTTAGGGTTTTGATCTTTTCTTTCTGTTTATTTCCATCCTCTTCTCTCTTTACTCCCCATTATTATTTTTGTAATTTTTTTTTACAAGAATAAAATTAATTACTTAACTAGTTCGTATTAAATCTCAGGCGAAAATCGCACTAAATATCGTTAGGTTTCGCAGGTAGGGGATTGCAGAATCCAAGCACTCCGTCAAGCAAATCGTCCCGTAGTGTTTATTTTCAATTTAAGCGAATTTCCTATCTCCAAAGAACTTTTTTTACTTGTTGGTGGATTATTGATGAATGATTAACTTTAAGTCGTGACCAGATTATGAAGAATTCTGTGTCCTTCGAATTAATTAATCAATCTAAACCAGCAATCATCTTAAAAAACTAGAAACGTTAAAAAATTTTAACAAATTTATTTCTTCTGAAATTTTAACTTTTAATCAAAAACTGATTATTAATAGAAAAATAACAACTCTGAGATCATTAGCGTAACGACGGAACCAACAGGGTATGAATACTCCAGCCACCAGCCCAGGGGCAACATGGATTGCTAATTGTCGCGCCGGCCGGTCAGCCAGTTTTACCAGATGCCACAGCAGGACGAAAATTCTCTGTGTTTAAAATTAGCCCCTACCGGTTTGATTTGATCATAAAAAAATGTGCATGATATGACCAATGTTTCCACTTAAGGTTTACAAGAATGAAATCCTACTGAATAACAAATTTTTTTTTGTCACTTGAACATAGTAGTTCTGACGACAAACAATATGGGATAATGATTTGTGGTATTTACACAAATAACAAAAGAGAATAATATTGTATCCTCTTTTGCCAAATTCAATACACTATAAATTTTTAACCAAATAGAACATCACCATATTCAACAATTATTCAAAGAAAGTAAAAAACCAAGAAACATACTCCGAGAGAATAGAATTAAACAAACAAGGAATCAAACAACACTCTAGTTTCTAGAACATTCTAGTCCACTTTTTCAAGGGCTATAGACTATATGCGATATGGATTCCATTTATTTGGGAAATTTTTCTGCAAGAAGCTTGACTTTCATCTAATAAAGAGTCTCATAGCCCAAAATTTTCCAATCAAAGACGAACAATACAAATAACCAACAATTTTTTTTAAAAAAAAGAACATCGTTTAAATTTTGTAGTGTATGTTTAAATTTATTTTAAATTGGTTTTGATTCCTAATTTAATTTTATTTGATTATCTTTATGCACCATATTCAAAAGTAACTTCAGTAACAAGTGTAGCTCGTCATTGCACGGTATGGCATGGAAAACCAATGACGAGCTATACTCTTCATTTTCCCGCAAGGGCTTAACGTATATGCATCAATCCCTTTTTCATTTTTCACACTATTCAAAAAAAGTTTGATATTGTGATTTTGATGAATCTCCTCCTTTTAATTAGTCCGAAAGAATACTTTTGGGAATATGTCTGTCCGTCTACGTATATCTGAAGGCGATAACACATAAACGGAAGGAGCTAGTCAGGTGAAATTTGGTATGTGGTATTTACATCAAAATTATAGATCTGTATCAAAATTTGAACGAAATTTACCCAATGGATATACGTTTCTGTCCATCCGTGTGTGTGTGCGGAAATGCAATGACTTAGATCAGCTGTTCTCAACCCTATTGCACTCGCATATCCTGTGATTAGTCTTTATATTTTTGAGCACCTCCTACTGTTATATCCTCCATCCTTCAGCACATAAAAGTTTTTATTAATAATGTCAAAGGCTTAGGTTAGCTTAAGAGTCAAACGACTCTGGTCAACTTAATAAAATGTGTAGGATTGTTTTCTGACTTAATATTTTATTCCATTTTTTTTAAATAGTATTAGTTCAACGTTCAAAAGAAATGAAAACAGCACTGGCATAATTTCGTATTAACTTAGAAGGAGAGTTAAGAAATTACTAGAGATTAATCTGCTTCTTCCTTTTTCTTATTTCGGATTCATACAGTTTTCACTTCGTTTCTCATACGAACTTAAGAAAACGAAATTCTTGTTTTCCGCCATTACCAAGATCACTTTCGCGTACCTCTAATTAGTCTCCAGCGTACTACCAGGGATACGCGTACCTCTAATTAGTCTCCCGCGTACCCAAGGGATACGCGTACCTCTAATTAGTCTCCAGCGTACTACCAGGGATACGCGTACCTCTAATTAGTCTCCCGCGTACCCAAGGGATACGCGTACCTCTAGTTAGTCTTCAGCGTACTACCAGGGATACGTGTACCTCTAATTAGTTTCCCGCGTACCCCAGGGATACGCGTACCTCTAATTAGTCTCCCTCGTATCCCCAGTGATACGCTTACCTCTAATTAGTCTCCCACGTTCCCCCAGGGATACGCGTACTACAGTTTGGGAACTTCTGATTTAGATGGATAAAGTTCGGCATATAGTTATATCACTAGAATTGAAGACTAAAAGTGATACATTATCAAACTTTAAAAAAGTTCAAACATCATCTCTCGCGTTAAAATGTCAAATGAACTGTGCTTTATAATGTGGTAAACGTTAAAAGTGTCGGGTAGTCCTCTAAGTAGTTCGAAAGGGCGCGTAAAGAGGTCGCTAGTGGGAACGTTCCTGCAGCTACTCTGTACAGTTTTTGCGATTTCCGCTTCCGTTTTCAAAGATAACCACTTTTAGTTCTTAATTGTAAATCTCTATTAGATTTCGGAAGAAATCCAACAACGAGTTAATTGTCTCTCGATCTGTCTTTTCTGTGTCCGCGAACACAATAGCTTTCAACTGCAATAACCTAGACCAGCGGTTCCCAACCTATGGGTCGCGGCCCACTTATGGACCGCAGATACCTTATTAGTGGGCCGCGGCACGTTAGTCAGGGGTCGAAGTCATGGGTGATTCAACAGTCTTCACTCGTTTTTTGCTTTATAAAACAATATATTTTTAATCCCTTCACAGTAAGTTTTATTAATTACTGGCCTATACGTGCATATAATATTTATATAAATATAATTGTTTGTATATTTTTACTCGTATATTTAGTAGTGGGACTCAAAATATTTTTTACACAACAGGTGGTCCGCGCAACAAAAAAGGTTGGGAACCACTGACCTAGAAAAATGAAATTTTTAATATAGTTTTTACACCGCATGCCACAAACGAGTTTACCGTGTCACGAAACACGTGTAAGTTCACGAGAAAGTCAAGAGGAGAACACTCCCGGTGATTTCCTATATCGTCTCCCTGGTTTCAGCGATTGAGTTTCTTGCAGCTGTCTGGAATCAACGCAGTGATACGAATTCCAGACCATTTCGAAAGAAATAATAATGGCGGTTTGGAATTCAGATCTGGGACACTCACGATCGCTCCACATCAAGCAAATTTGTCAGTTCCACGCCAAATACGATCGCCAATGTGAAAAACCAATCAAAACCTGGTTCGGAAGGTTGGATATCCAACCAGTCCCGATGTCCACCGCTCCTGGTCATAAAAGCGGCGGGAGTAGGTACGAGGGTTGTAAATAAAGTAGTGGTAACATAGATGGTAAAAAAATTATCAAGAACGTACAAGTAAAATTGCATTACATTCCGTCAATGTAAACACCAGAAAAGTTTTGTACCTTTTGCTAAATGTCGGGAAGCTATAGGATACCGTCGGCAAGGTGTTGTTTGTTGATGAGAGAAACGAAGCGTCCTAATATTTGCCATTTCTCCAATATGTGCCACACCGTTTGATGACTGAGACCGACTTCTACACATGATTCCCGGACAGTCCATAGACAGTCTATGGGAAGGAGACCACTCACGTTCTCAATCTGATGTAGAGGAATGGAACGCCGACCTGTGCGGTGCAAATCCGCAGTCTCATTCCGACCTGCACGAAACGATCAGAGCTCACGTAATTCGTGATAACATTCAGATGCATTTTTGCCACGGGCAACCTCGATTTTAATCCACGACCGCTGCTCACCTGTTGAAAACATGCTTTACAGCGGTAAAAAGGGCACTCTCCACTTCAAGGCCTCCCTCTAACTGGTCGACTGTTTTATGCAATGTACACATCGACAACAGCGCCACCTCATGGCTCTCATCCCCTGTTTGCGCATGCCCGATCTTCAGCGACTTTCTGGACTACATTGCAACTATTTTATTTACAACCCTCGCATGTGGGAGAGGTTTGGGGTGCGCTGTTCACTGAGGAAATCGCACAAGGCGGGGGAAGGGGATAAGAGAGGCTGGTAATGTATGGATTTGCGTTGCGTGTAGCGGTCGTGAATGACTTGCCTAAATGGATGGGCTAAAAACTGTCCCCACGCCATTTATGCGGTCTTGAATGACCGGCGTAAGCTCGTCATAGATATTCTTTTTTAAACTGTTAGCGTAGACTTATCTGAAATACCAAGTGTCGCATCAATTCAATGCAAAATGTAATTCTATCCAATTGGGATGAAAACTTCTTTTGTAGATAATATGACATGGCTCAAATTCTCAAGAAGCATGGATTTCATGCCTCATTCTAAAATTGGATGTCTATCTCTGACTGTATTTAGCTGATCGCTTTATAGAAAAGTTTTACATCCAAGCATAAAATGAAATACAGTCGGACCTCTATTTAATGAACTTCTATTTTGCAAATTTCTCTATTTTGCGAACTTGGAACCAAGAACATTTTGCGAATTTCTTCGTAAAATAACCTCCAAATAACGAAGTGCATTCTCTATTTAACGAGCTATTTCTTGTGATCCAATATTTTTTTCTCCCTATTTCTCCAAATATTTCTGAACATTTCAAACTTATGCTTTCTTTTAACCCATTCTATGGTGATCAATGACCTTGAACTGGTTTTACCAGTCGCCTAACTCACCAAGAGCAGTAAAATCGTTGTCATTCTTTGTATTTCATCCAGAAAGTGCAACCTTTATCCCTCCCCCACTGTCCATTTCACTAAAAAAACTTTCACTATCCCCCTTTCACTCTCAATGGAGCTGATCTGTGTCCTTGAACTAGTCTCCCGTTTTCTAGATTGTTGATCAGAGTCGTACTGGTAATTTCGCTTCGTGTAGCTGGAAAATGTCAAAGCGAAAGTGTTCGAGCATCGAAGAAAAAAATTTAATTCTTAATGAGGTGGATAAAGGCGTGAAGAAAAAGGATATCGCTTTAAAATTTGGTCTTCCTCCAAACAGCTTATCAACCATAATAAAAAATCGTGATAAGATACAAAATTATGATTCATCGAATTCTTGTTCAAAACGTTTAAAAACATGTGTCTATGAAGATGTGGATAAGGCAGTTTTGAAGTGGATACACACAATGCGAGATAAAAATGTTCCGATCTTTGGGGCTTTCATAATTGAGAAAGCTCTTCAATTTGCGAAGGCATTGGGATACAACGAAGTTCGAGGAAGCAATGGATGGCTTGAAAAATTTAAGAGAAGACACGGAATTATGGCAAAAGTAATATCTGGTGAAAATAAAGACGTTGATGATAATGAAAATTGGATAAGGAGACACTGAGTAAAATTTTAAAAGTCTATAAGCCAGAAAACATCTTTACTGCGGATGAGACTGCTTTATTTTTTCAATGTTTGCCTCAAAAGACATTAAAAATAAAAAGGAAAAATGCTTTGGAGGAAAATAAAGCAAAGCAAGATTAACTGTCACGTTAAGTGCAAATATGAATGGACATCAGAAATTGAAACCATTAGTTATATGAAGAAGCAAAAATCCAAGAAGTTTCAAAGGCGCAAAATCTTTGGAGGTTGATTATGACTTTAACAAAAAAAATCTTGGATGACGTCAGAAATTTGTAAAAAATGGGTTCAAAAGTTGGACAAACGTATGATTGCAGAGTGTCGCAAAATTGCTCTCGTTTTCGACAACTGTCCCACCCATCCGAAGCAAATCAACCCAAAACTGAAAAATGTTACAGTTTTTTACTTGCCACCAAACACTACATCAAAACTGCAGCCAAAGGATCAAGGGATGATAAAAAATTTCAAAATACACTATTGCAAGAGAATAGTGCGAAAAGTTATCACTGCGCTTGGGAACAATCAATCCATGACAAAGATCAACTTACGGGAAAGCATATCAGAAATTTCCAAAGCATGGAACTATGATGTCACAGATCGTACTATTCGCAACAGTTTTGCCAAAGCTGGATTCTTCATCAGCAATGAGAATTAGGCAAGTACGGAGGACGAAGACGATATTCCCTTAGAGGAACTTTTAAAAAATATAGATACAGCTAAGGGAAAAAGAATAAATTAACGATGATGAGCTGATTGATGACTTTCTTTCACTTGATTCTGAAGCTGAAACCTCGGAAACACTAACTGAATTGGATATTTTGGACAGTGTGAGAAATAAAAACAATAGAGCAATGAATTGCGATGAAGACGAAGATGGAAATGATCATGATGCAAAAATCAGCAAACCTTCGTATGATGAAATGCTAAAATCATTTGAAACAATCCGACGCGGACTACAGTTTGAAGAAAATACGCCTAAAGGGGGTTTTGGTGCATTGCAAAGATGCGGGAAGTATTATGAGAGAAAACACTTTTTCAAACAAAAACTCAGACAAAATTAACAGACTTTATCAATAATTAAATTTAAGGACGTATGTGGTATGTATGTTATGCTTGAAATTACTTGTTATAATAAATGCGATAATGTCATTAAAATTCATTAATTTTAATATAAAATTATTTTTTTAAATTGAAAATGCAGTGTATTCCCGGACAATGTTTTGTTTTATTTTGTTTTCCTTGCGGATTTCTTTTTGATGGGTAAGTTATAGAAAACAAATAGATATTAATTTACAAAATAAAGGTGCGATTAATTACTTTTTTTAATAATATTTAGTGTTTATGAATTTAAAATCCGTTTTGTGTAGTTTAAAATATTTTAAAAGGTGAATCTCTATTTAACGAATTTTCCATATAACGAACTTTTTTTCGAGATTTAGCGACTATATAGCCGTATAGCGGAGGTCCGACTGTATAAGAAAGAGAGGAAATTCCCATTCAAATCGTTGAGAAATGCATAGGGAATCCCTATTTGTTTTTAAAGTACCGAAACTATAATTATCACTTTAAAAAATTGCTTGCAAATAGATGTATTTTAGAACTTTGAAAGAAAATTTAACACGTTATTAAAAACTTGATTATCAAAAAGAAAAATATAAAAATTATTTCCTAGACATAAAAACATTCCTGGACGTATACATCTTTATTTTGATTAATTTCTGAGCAGATATTTTGGAAGGAAGGATGTTGTGCTACAATTACGAAAATGTGACAGGAAGACAGAGGGTTTGGTCTTTTTCTATCCAAAAACGAGGAAAAGATTAGGGCTGTGTTCATCTTTCCGTTCCATATTTCCTCAATTTGGAATATGGCGGGAACGTGAAATTCGTTGCAAAAAAAAGAAAAACAGAGTGAATGATCTTCTCTCTACACTTTGTTATATTTACAGAAAACGAAGCGTTTTGTGTTTAACTTCGTCGTAGTGTAAAAAGAATGCATTATTGTGCAGAGTATGCGTTTTGGGCCCATTCCCGATGACCGAATGTATCCAAAATTTGATATCAATCTGCGATTTCGGTATGAAATTGGTGTGACCTAAATTCTTTAACCGTGGTTTTGAGTTACCGTGTTCACATACACATGGACAGACAAAACACATAGTCTATACATAGAGCGTTTTTGAATTACCACGTTTGCATGGACAACAATAGACAGTTAAGTTAGTTAGTTATATTAATTTCCCGTTTTGCAGCAACGCGAGGGCCATTTTGGGACGGACCTCGTTAATTTGAACCGCGGTCAGATGACTCTGACACCATATCATCACGGATAACTGAAATTCCGGAATAGCAAATTAGTCATTGGAATTAGTTTTGGTATTACATGCAGAAACTAATTATAAATATTATTAAATGATGCAAATTGTCAAAATTTTTCCGATTAATTACGTCTGTGAGCAGTCTGAAACTGTAGTTGTTGCAATTTTGCGAATGCTTTTACGTACGAGAGTGCGTAGACTGCCTTCCCATGAGGAAGGAAACCTGCGCTCATGTGAGATTGATGCAGACGCAAAACCAACATTGTGGAGGTCGTTTTAGATGAATTATATCTTCCTATTTTAAAAAGGGATGTTTTAGCGGAAATCCTTTTACTATCAACTACACCAATGTTTAATCCATTCGCGGCCAACTGCACGTAATAGATATCTCGCAACTAGGTTATGTATGGCAAGTGCGAAATGCGATACTGCATAATTCACGTTTTGATTGACAACTTAACAGTGTGTCCCGAGCTCAGTTTGTGCACCGAATTATGGCATTTTTTCACTGATAATCTAAAATAAAGTCATTCGTAGACGTTATCATTCGTTAGAAAAATTATCGGTTATCCATTAAGTGTTCTGTGGGCTCTTAAATAAATCAAAACGACAACACATTCTCAGAATTCAAGGGGGTCTTCTGATTAGACGGTACAGAATGCTACACTCTTAAGGGATTAACTTTTGCTCGCCGCGAAATATGGTGCATGATGGCTAAATCACAAATTTTGCGGTAAAATCAAATCTCACCGAAGATCCATCGTGTAAGCGGGTCTGATCGGTTCAAAGTATGTTCGCTGATGTGAAGTGTACAGTCAGAACGCCGCCCCATGCCCCTGAAGCCATAACAGCTACTGTACCAGTTGGATGGGCATGGGACAGTGTGATTCGTACAGGCGAATGTACACTTGCTAACCGAACGGCTCGGGGTTTTTTTTTTTTTTTGAACAGTTCATAAAAATTGTTTTCACAACAAACCAACCACGAACCGTATCCGTTGAAATTATTTTCCGCGACGAACCACCTGTGATCGTGGTGGAGCGAACCATCAATCAGCCATTTGAACCATCAATCCGAAGCTTGGCAGTCGTCAATAGAATAGGAAGTTCTTTGGAAAGGCTTAAACCTTTTAGCTGAATTAAAGAATTCGACCTTGTAGGTTCGTTTTAGGTTCGAGTTGAACAACGAGCTCCACACGAACAGTCCCAGTGTCAACTGTGAATCCCTTTCTGTTCGCCGAAAAACCGATAGAATTTGTATCGCTGAGAAACATTCACGCGGCGTTAAAGCCGGCAATTCATCTGTACTCCATTCCATCCATTTGTCCCAACACTTGTTTTTTTTACACCCATTGAAGTCGAAAAATTAGGCACGTCACTCATCTGAAGCTCCAAGGCGCTGGCAGTAGGGAAGGCCGATCTTCTCTCCCCCTCTACAGCTGCTCTTCGATCCCCCTATTTATCTACTAACCGAATTCCCATAAAGGTAGCCTCGTCACATGGTCCCAATCTAGTCAAATCGTTTGATATGCAGACTACCCTAGCTAAGCGTCCCACCTAAAGAATGGGAGCAAGAAGGCCTGAAATTTGGTTTGGTTGAAAATTCAAAGTTTCCCAGCCGCTATGTAATTTTCCATAGTCTTCGACAAGGAAGATTGTTTTTTCCTTCCCGTGTTCCAAAATTTACGTTTTGGAAGATATATGAATGGCCTGCTTTAGAAATCCGTTCCGCATCTGCCAACTAGCTGCTCGACTCTTAAGTACAAATCCGCCTTCAGCTTTGAGAGGAGACTGGCGGTTTGGCTGTTGTCATCTGACGACAATGGACCTTATGCATGTGACGTCACATGCTCCGACACGTGACCTGCCGGCGGCAGCCATTGGTCAGTCTTAAACAGCTGACTCAGAATTGCTTTTTATTTCTGAGTCACTTATAGGCTGATCGTTTTGTTTATTCCTCCACAGCTGTTTTTCTATACTCTCGAACCCAAACGGTGCATAAGGTTCATTCAGGATGGCTGGGTCCGTCCTAAAAGTAGTCCTCATGTATCTTCAAAACAGGACTAATCTAATTAAGCAATATGGAATTCTAGTTCAAACAAATGAAGCAAGAGTCTCGTTCTGAAGCTACACCAAGGCTATTCTGGCACGGATGACTTCTTTTTGAACCGTGGTCAGAAGATGGGGACCAAGCTAACTACCCTCATTCAACTTGTATAATATGCCAAAAGGTGAACGCTCGATCCTCGATATCAGAAAAAATGCACACCGCGCAACATACACGCCGGTCCTTCAGTGGAATCGTGTCTCGAACCCACAATCCTCCGATCTTAAAGCGGGACCTTACCACTCGGCCATCACGATTCAATATGATGTAAGAAAATAATGAGTAAAAGGACCATGATTCATGGGTACATTTTCTTTTCTGAAAAAACTGCAATCAAAATGGAGTCTTCAAGAACTAAAATAATAACTTAGAACACCTCATAACTGATTTTCGTTAAAGAAGGTTTATTAGGCAAAAATCGACAGAGTATTGTGAAATAAGATTTGCATATTAAGATAAATTCATTGCAGAATCGCACAAAAGGAAAAGGATATTCATATCCATTCGTGACAGGATGTTTATTGCAATGTTTAGATTATGAAATGTTTGGTAATTTAAACATTACGAGAAGTCTAGAATTCGCAGTTCAACGTACGAATCTTGTTCCGTGGTACCATCTTGGAGTATTATTTCATAGATTCTTTTCAATACAAAGATTATATCTGCAACGAATTATTATTAAATTTTAAGAAACTCCATCTTTTTCCTTTAAACCTTGGCAACTACAACAACACAATTCTAATATGCAATGACAGGACGCTGCCCATGTCCCAGTTCCTGCAACCATTACAGTTGCAGCACCAATTGGGTGGGCATGAGACAATATACAATGACAGTGAATTGGTCGAAAAATTTTCTCAAATAATTTTTTTCTCCTTTTTGGCAACGGAGGGGTACAAGTTCATGACCCGATGCTACTGAAGAACCGCCTTGTTAATTTTTTATACATACATCGTCCCGGATTATCCCAAAGATGCGAAGCTTGAATTTTTATTTTATTTATTTCAAAAAAATGCTCACTTTAGAAAAAAAAACTTCAGCTATAGACCATGGAGCCAAACTCCATGAGAGAAAATGAACAACACGTAAGTATAGAATAAAAGTTGTAAGACTAAAAACATTAAAAAATGTATTAGGAATTTAAAAGTTTACACTCGATTAATCAAAAATTATGTTTCCGTGGATATAGAAAATCTATTTTATCTATACTGTTACAATTCCTAATGAATGAAAATATTACAGATTTTTTAAACAATTTTATTCCTTTGCTTCCAAGTTGCAACATTTAATTAAATTTTGTATCATTCCTTAAAGATTATAAATAATTTATGGTGAAAATTAGCTTTCGGCGGTTTTAAAGACATTTTGGTTAACTGATATTTTCAATTTAATTAAAAGACGTTTCAGAAGATAAGAAGATCTTGCGTATTGTAACAGGGCATATAAAAGTATTTTTGCATTAAAAATATTAGATATAACAGTATTTTCGCCCCTAGTAACGCCGGGTATATCAGCTAGTAATAAATAGAAAAATCTCCGCGCGTACAAAAACCCAATACAGAAGGACTCAAGCAATACAACATTAAAAATGTGACAGTAAATGCAGTATGATACATTTTAAGTAGAACAGAATATACACGAATAACCGCAAGAAAGGAAGACGAGCAAGGATTATTTGGAATACCATATTTTTAATTTAAATACCAAATGCTCTTTAAGATAATGCTGTCAATTCCTGTAATATATATGGCAAATAGAATGAAGCTCAGTTCTGGGGAAGCGGTGGCCTGGTGGTAAGATCTCTGCTTAGAGATGGAAGGATCTCAAGTTGGAGACCATCCAAGCTCCGCCGTGTAAATGACCTTGGCGCAAATTAAATCAGTCGGGGGTCAAAAAAAAGTCCTCGTGTTTGTGTGGATTCGAAGCTTGATGGGGAGACGGGCCAGTTGAGGCGTCATCATTTGAACATTGTTCAAAATGACGAAGTCGATCTCAAAACAGCTGCCGTGTAGTAACTTCGAAACAGGACATTAATAACATAACATATAATAAATAGGCATAAACTAAAGTCTAGTTATATATTATATGGTTTCGTTACTAAATCATAAGCAATGAAGGTACATCTATGTGAGGCAAGAATAATGAGGGAATAGAACGAATACAGGATGTTAATATAATTGAGCTAAAACTATGATGAGGACCACATATACCTTTAAATTCGTAATCCACACCAAAATCAGGACATCTGGTTCATGACAAACAGTTACTTTGCATTATGCAGGGATGCACATTTATTGATTTTCGATGAATCAAGTCTTCAAACCGCCATTCTTTGATTCTGAAGCTGAGATTCTGCCCTCAGACCATTGTGCCCCAAATATGCTGAAATCGTCTTAACAAATTTGGCATCCCATCAAAATCACAATGAGAAATTGCAGTATCTTCTTTGGTCCTACATAAACACCTAGGTTTAATAAAATAATGAGGGAAAAAAATTCACTGTTAACTCTATTAACGGCCTTACAATTCTTGAAAATTGTATGTTTCAAAGATAGGGTTTTGGTACAGATTCCGGCCTACTCCTGACTATATATGATTAATTTTAGCTTACCATTAATTACAAAAAAATGTATTTTTAATTTACTTTATCTATTCATTAAATACAACATAACTAATATACCGAATATTTAAATTAATGCAATAAGCATATATATAACACTTTGATTTTATTTAAAACATTTTTAAAATTATATTTGTTACACAAAAGATTTGCATTTATACTTATAAATAAGATGTAAGCATAGTTTCAGGTTAACTATTTCTTATAGTCAGGGACTAATCTTTACTAATGAAAGAGACGCAACAAATAAATAAAATAAAAAAAAAAAAATCATTAAGCTAATAATAGAAACATTCTTGTTTATTTATGAACAATCAGTGAATAAGCTACATATGATAAATGCTAATATAAAAAAACATTGATATCTTAAAGGATTAGTGTTTAAATTGCTATTAATTATTATTTAAATAATTACTTTTCATAGAATGAATATTTTTCGGCAATGCATCCTCTTCCAACAAATGTACTGGAACATCTGAACAAGAAATACGCTTCCTATATTGAGCTCTTATGGCAAGAGTTAGGAGGTTAACATTCAATCCAATTTCACACTCCCAAATCTTAATAGAAGAGGGAAATAATTTTCAACCGCTGCATTAGTTCCAGGAAGCATAAGAAAAACTAGGCAATACGTAAATTGAACGAAGTATGGA
>BGPR01033117.1:0-17138 GCA_013235015.1 Araneus ventricosus | reverse complement strand
ATAATTTTAAAACCGTTAAAATTTCGGTAAATTAAAAAAAGGTTTTGACGTAGACTTAAGATTCCCTTTTGAGTGAAAGTGGTCTAATGGTGTGTCGGGAAGGAAAAAAATTATGATCGCTTTTCGTGGTATTTTAAAGTTTATATTCTGCAAAACTTAAAACTGTTTAAACTGTTACTTTCTTCAAATCTATTTCATTATTTTAGTTTGAGAAATCACTATTTAGAAAAGATTAGGTCCTTTAATTGAAGTTTTAAGATCTTAAAGTGGTATAGGTTGTTCATCCCATCTTTACCAACTTGTTTAAAGCTCTAAAAGCACATTTTCTTTTTTACATTTTGTCTGTTTAATTATGATTTTTCCGCTATATTACCATCTAAAGATGAGTGTAGGTTTTATGTAGGTAATTTCTTTGAAATATGTGTTTGGAAAGCGAGCATTTTGTCTCTGAATAAATAAACTTAACAGTTATGTTACGGTATTTCTGACCCTGAGCAATGTGACCGACATGATTACAGGTGAAGCAGAAGCAAAGGAACTGTATAATCTTGTGGTATTTAGCAAATTTTTATTCTTTTCCTTTCTTTCTTTCAGCATTGCATTTTCATAAGTAATGATGTTTTTTCACAGTTTCCTCCTTCCTTAACCTTCTGGAACAAGCCTTGATTTCGACCTTCATAATTTTTTTGATTTAAAAAACTTCCATTAGCGCTTAACCTAAATCAAATTTATTATTATTATTATGTAGAGAAGTACGTTTTATAATTTGATGAGTAAAACGTATTGCGTTATCCTAAATCAAATTTATTATTATTACATTATGTAGAGAAGAACATTTTTTTATAATTTTGATGAGTAAAAAATCGCATAGCGTTATCCTAAATCAAATTTATTATTATTATTACGTAGAGAAGAACATTTTTTATAATTTTGATGAGTAAAACCGCATTGCGTTATCCCAAATCAAATTATTATTATTATTATGTAGAGAAGAACATTTTATAATTTTGATGAGTAAAATTCGCACATGCTATCCCAAATCAAATTTCTATTATTATTATTTTATTATAGTTACTGCTTTTATAATTTTGATGAGTAAAAAATCGGAAGTGTTCGCCTCTCGATTTTCTCTCTTATAGTTCCATGGAAGGATAGTTTCAATTAAAATGCCAGTGGTTTAAATTTATTCTATTACGTAGCCAAATGTTCTATTTAGTTTCAATGTGAAAGCATCTAAAATTGCTTTGATTATCTTAAGTTCAGTCCGACATTTTCTAAGATTTGGTAAGTTTGGTGTTTTCCTTGTAAAATATAACTTTGAAAAAAAAAAAATTAAGCTAAATTCTGAAGTTAAATAATTGTCTATTCAATGCTACCAGCTTGTTTTGCTGTGTTTTTTTTTTCCTTTTTTCTCTCCAGCTTCTCAACATTTTTTTCTAAATCTCCTTAAACTATAATCTCTTGATAACTTGTATGCAGATGTTTACATTTAATATTTTATAAGAGGGAGTGGCAACGGTCCATATAAATAAAAGCAAATTAAATTAAAAATCCATGCAATAATTCTTTTCCTTGGACGTTTAGTTACAAATACGTATTATTACCAGTATCTTTGAAAATATGACGCTGGTTTTATTAGCCCTAGTAAGCTGAATAAACCGGAATTATTTTACTCAAAACTCAACTCATATTTAGATTTTATTATGTGTTTTAGATTTACCATAAAAAAAATGATAATTTTAATACATTTGTCTATCTGATCTAACGTCAGAAAATTAATTGTCATAAATATTCCTGTATTATTTATACCAAATGCTGTTCAACAGTCTTGTAATATTCGTAACGGCCAAATATATATATATTTGTAGAATTATTAAAATATTTAAAGAAAAGAAATTAATTAGATATACAAATTGTTTAGTCATAAAAAGAAATTAATTTTGAAAAAAAAAATATCGTTTGGCTAAAGTAAGAAATGAATTTAAAAACCTCGTTTGAATTCATTCTTTTCTTTCAAAGGTTATAAAAAATAGTGTGGCAACGATATATTTGTCTTTTTGCTAATGTTGCCTAAGCAAACGGAGAAATAAAGACACTGTACATGGAATTGATGTAAGTGTATGTGTTTTATTTTACATGTTTGTGCTGTGGAAGATGTCCAATAAATATATTATTTTCTGATAAAGAAGGCTCCCTGATTCTTCTGCGCTATGCTGAAATACACTGTTGTGTTCATTATAAATTACAGATTACTTTTATTTATTAATCTGTAGTATCATGACCCATTAATGGAAGTCTATAAAATTAAAAATCTATTAACCAAAACTAAATTTAAGATCCATAATTTTTTTATTTTTCCGCTTCCTTTATTCAATATCATTTCAAGCTTTTCGCGAATATATTAACTGTCTAAACTGTAAATGACAACCCATCATGTCACATCCTGCTTTCTTCGTATCAGCGTGAAAAGTTTATTGAGAGTATCAGATCGGACATCATCCTCAAATTGACTTTGACCATGGTTCATATTTACTGAGATCCTACCCAATTAACACTCGTGTCATGGAGTTACGAATTTCAGTTTAACGAATTAAATTAAATGCTGGCCCCAATTGATTTGATTTTAGGTTATATATAATGCCATTAAATTACATTTCTATTGGAGTGCTCGACCTTTTTTACATTAAAATCAACAGCTCTTGTTACTGATTTTTTAAGTGCTTTTATACCATCTTAATAAAAAATAATATGGTCTTGCGCGAGTTCTACGGAAGCCTAAATTAAATTTTTCTGGAGCCTTCTGTCTTACTGCAAAATCTGAATGACAAGGAATGTGTAATAGCTGTCAACAAATAATTATTAAAGAAAGTGTTAAGGTTAAATAAAGCTCAAATTTCTATTTTAAAAAAAACACTCAAATGCATGGAGTTACGACCTCCAATTTAACGAATTAAATTTAATGCTTTATCCACTGATTTGGTTTAGGTTTGAGGATGAATGCCATTAAATTACATTCTAATGCTCTATCCTTTTACATTAAACGGGGTCATTCTTATTTCACTGATTTTATGCTTTATACCATCTAATAAAAATAATATGTCTGAACGAGTTCGCAGGCTTCCAACAAATTTTTCTGGAGTTTCTTTACTTCACTGCAAAATTTGAAATGCTACGGAGCGTTTATTAAGTGTCATCAAATAATTATTAAAAAAGTGTTAAGGTTAAATTAAGTCAAAATTAATCTTTTTAAATTGTCCACTTTAGATTCTACCAGACAAATGTCTTTTTTTTCTTCAGAAATTTTTTTTTCAACTCACTTCTGCATCATTCATAGAAGTTTCTTTAAGCTATTGTTGGTCTGTTGAATAGTTTGCATTTAAAGAAATTTATTATTAAGGAATGTAGTGGGTATTATAGGTTTCTTGAACTCAGCTTATTTATGAATATGAATGTCGCTAATTATCCATTCCATTTGCAAACTACTTAAAATGCAGAAATAAAAATGTCAGAAAATTTTTTTAAATGCATGTTACGAAAAGCAATGGAACACATGATACCTGCCTTATTTCTGGCCAGATGTGAAAGAAAACCTCAAAATATTTTAATGGTATGAAAATTTTAAGGAGTTGAACCTCCTTAAGTCCATTAACCCTAACCCTTGTTACTTATGTAACTTTCTTAAAATCTGTTATAGATTCATGTTTGAAATTCTTTACACTAATGAAGTACATCTTTTCTCATTATATCGAAATAATTTCTTTTAAAAAAATTTAAAATAAAGATTTTTTACACTTTTTGTGTCAAAACAAAAATTGTGAATTGGCTTATAAAATCTTTCCCAAAATCTGTTATAGATACATGTTTGAAATGTTTTATACAAGTAAAGCAATCTTCTAACATACTGAAATGAGCTTTTTTATTAATTTTTAATTCTTTATGTATTTACAAAATATCAATTAAACATAGTGAAATTTTATCCTCTTTTGATGAAAAAAAAATTGTAAAAAATAAAGTTTGATTTTTTTCAAGAAGCCTATTTCAGTATAATTATAAAGATGCACTTGACTTGGTATAAAAAAATTTCCCCAAACATGTATCTATACTTGAAATTTTGAGAAAAGGTACATCGAAATGGTCTATTTAAATTTTTTTGTTTTAACACAAAAAAATTGTAAAAAAAAAATAAATTTTAATTTTTTAAAATCATTTTAGTACAATGATAAAGATGCACTCTTACTTGTATAAAAAATTTTGAATATGTATCTATAAATAGATTTAAGAAAAGGTACATCGAATGAAGCTTCCATTTAATTTTTTTTTGTTTAAACACAAAAAAAAATTGTAAAATAAATTTTTGATTTTTAAAATCATTTCAGTAATAATGATAGTATTTAATCTATTTGTATAAAAAAAATTTCTGAACATGAATCTATAAACAGATTTTGAGAAAAGGGCACATTGAAGTAACAGTGTTAGGATTAACGGTCTTAACCCCTGAAGCTTTTTTTTCTTCCTCTTCAAATTCCCCAAAAAAATTGAGACATTATAGTGTTAAGAGACGGTATATTCATCATTTCTTTCTAAAGAAGAACCACTTCGTTCTTTCGGTCCACCTACAAGGTTAAATCTACAATTTGATCAGGTAACGCCAGGTACCTTCTGACTGTAATCATTCTTTTATATGAATTCTTATGGCTTTTTTTTTTACGAACTTTTCCCATCGTTATCTTGCTCAGAAAACAATGGCACTAAATACGAATACTCAGTTGAGTCGGACAATAGTAAGTATTCTTCACTGTTTGGAATACACTCAAGAAGTTCTACTGAAACATAACCCACCATTTATGCAATTTTGAGGATATTTTCTATACTTTTTATAAAACTGCTACTAACAAGAGAACTACTCTGAGTTTCTGCTTACTTGGGAAAGGATAAATAAAACCATGTATTGTCAAGGTACGCTTGATATTCAGAAAACAGAAGTGGATTCCGGTTATTTTGGTGGAATTAAAAATATTCAAACTCCAGAAATGAAGGGCGACCTTGAAGTTTGATTACCTACAAAAAATTTGCCTTTATTTGTTTGCTATGTAAGAAGTCACGAATTCCTATAAAAATTATACAAGAATCGTAAGGATAAGAAACGTGAAGAGTACGGTTTTGAATTATCAACGATTATTCAAACTTTAAATACAGATTATAACTTGAAAATTTTAATTATTTTTCAATTTTTTTATTAATTTTAATTTTAATTGGTTTAAAATTTTTTTTTTGAAATTTTTATTTTTTATTTTTAATTTTTTTTTATTTATTATTTTTTTTAATTTTTAATTTTTTACTTTTTAATTAATTTTTTTTGGATAAATATAGCATAGAAGTTTTGAGCAAGTGACAGATAAAGAAGAATAGATAATGTATTACAATCGGTTACATTGATATTATTTTCTGCAACCATCCCAAAATTTGTGAGATTCTTGGTTCTCTTGTGTCTGTCTTGTTTCTTACTTAGGATAAACAAAAACTGTGCAGCAGAACTAGAACATATTTGATATAGTTTTTGGATTTTAGCATTGTTCTATTCCAATCGTTTACTAAAAGCATACAACTTTTAGAGTAAAGTGTTGTAGACATCCACCTGGCTTTGTGAAAATGTCCAGCTTTGGCAGCAAATTGAGCCAGATTTCTCCCGTAACAATATCAGGATAATTTTCGGCACATTCCTGTAGTCACCTCGACGAAGTAGATTTTTCTCTCTTCATTGGAGAACAATTCTTGAGGAAGGAGACACCTCTTCTTTTTCAACTTATAAGCTTTTACGGTCCTTGATTTGCAACTTTAAAATTGCTCCTTTGAAGTTTTAAGTGTGGGCCATTTTTTCTGAAACTTAAACTCAAAACATTGACGTATCGGAAACTTTCACGGAGAGAACCTTCAAGCAGTTCAAAACACGTTATCTACAAAGCCATAAATTGTAGCAAGTAACCTTTGCAAATGATTCTCTTGACTGGACACAAGCACCATTCTTCCATTCAGTGTTTGAAGCTGGTAGTATCGAAACACAGAGCAGAAATATATTCATGATAATCCCCAGTCTTCAACCATCACGAACACTCTTTGTTTGCTTGTGATTGTGAAGTTCCATCGAGTATAGAGGGTTCTGAAAAGTTTACCTTTCTTTAAAACCCGATACCAGAAATTAGAAAGCAAGGAGTCTATCAAAAACAACTTTGTCTTGGTCTGTCATAATTTTAGAATCTCAGTGCTGGTTTTGGGTGCAGTGAAGTTAGTTTTTATGTTTTGGGCTATATTGATTCTAACTTTTTGCTTGTTCTTTCTCGTAGTTTCAATTAATGTGAATCATGTCTTGCATAATCTTGAGAAATTATGGACAGAGCACTCTTGGTCAATCCCTGAGACTGCGCTAACCGCAGGACAGCAACCAAAATTATGAATGAATAGCTGCTTTCTCCTCATTTTGGGGCAACTTGCGCCAAGCTGGAGATCGTGTTTAGTCTTTTACCTTTAACTAGCTAATGTTTAAATTAAAAAAACAATTTCTATCTTTAACTAAAAAGTTTTTTTCATTATGAAAATATTGTTGTAAGTATTAAAATTGTTTTATTATTAAAGGTGAATAATTTGAAAATTTCCAAGGTTTTTTTTGAACATTAACCTGATATTAACCTTTTATTTAGATATTTTATAACATGCTAAGCATTTGTAACTTATAATTTTATATTCATAATATTAGCAAAACTGTTTATAGAACCAAGTTTATTTAAACTAGTTTTAACCTATTAGGAAAACCATAAAAAATTTCTTTTAAAAATTTTAAAGAAGAGCTTAAGGGACATACGACTCTTTAAACTCGAAAAAATAGGAAATCTGTCAAATTCGGTAATATTGTATCTCTTTAACAAAAAATACATTTCACAAACCTGTTTTTTCTTGTGAAAAATATCCATCTTTCTGTTATAGAACACAGTGATTTTCAAACCTTATTTGTATGTATTTATTTTGTAGAGAGTAATAAATGTGGTATAATTTTTTTGAGGCAAAATCTACAGTCACCTTGCGCGCATGATTATGGATAAAATATTGGTCTAAACACAATTGTTTGGGTATTCCAGCAATCCAAACACTCTGTTGATTAAATTGAACCATTAATTTATTTGCATTTAAATTTAATTTCATTTATTTACCAATTTAAAAATAAAGATGTTTAAAATAGTTAAAAATTTTAAACGTTTCTTTTCCTCTATCACAAAAATTTCTTGGAGAGGAAATGTACAAAATTGTAGTTTGAATTTTAGAGTATATGCAATACATATTCAGTAAAGTTTTTTATGAAAAATATTCATTAGTTTTTGAGATATTGTAAAAGGCAATATAAAAAACACATTTTGAGATACAGAGTTTTAAATATATGGAACTCTTTTCAATGTTTACTTTGGAACAGCTGATACATTTTCCTTCATAACTTTCATAAATATTGGAATTTTTTTAGGAGGTTTGCTCTTTTAAATTGTTGATAAATAACTGGTGAATAATATATATTTGCTTTTGAGAGCTTTTTTTCAAATTTCAGGGTTTTGCCAGGCAAACCCTAATTAACTTAGAGGTGAAACTTACATACTTCTATTATGACCAAAGGAATGAGTAAAACCCTGGGGAGCAATGTTTTGAGACACCTTATGCTGTTAAATCCTAAATAGGCTTGGAGTTCACTTCATGCTACAGAATTCCTGAACGTTTAATGTATACTTAGCATCACTTTATTCAAAATAACTCCAGAGTAATTTTTTATTTTTCTTGAATATTTGAAAGGAGAACGTGAAAATTAAAATGATTTCAATTATTGTGAATGAAAGGAAAGAGGTGAAGTTTAGAATTAAAAGAATTTATCACGTTTTAAAAATCTTAGCAAATAGGAAACAAGACGATGATGAGTTGTCGTGATCATACAGTGAGTCACGAAATACGTCTACAAATGTTATTGGTAAGTCAACAACTATTTGAAAAAATAACTATGCCTCTGATTCTTTTTTTTCTGGGACTTCCCCGACCGTTACCAACAGCCGTGTGGGCAATCAGAATTTTAAATCAATCTTGACCTGACCTAATCTAACCTATCTTTATCGAATTCAAAACTCAGTTTATGCAGCAAAAAAAAGCGAATATCCTGACTTGTCAACCAGTGAACAAAAAAGGATTTTAGTTGAATATACCAAAAAAAGTGCTTGAAAATATTTAAATAATCAGTTCAAATCCAGGAACCCTGGAGGACTAACAGTTTTTGCGTATTCTAAAGTGAGAAAGGATAAAGTGTGGCACTTTGGCAAGTTGAGCTAGGATTGTCTGTTCTCATTTAAAGAGCTTGAGGAGTATTACATAGGACCCAAAGTGGAATTACAAAATATTTATCAGTAATAGTAGTAATGTATTAAATTAAATTTTCAAACTCACATGTTTGATTATAACACGAGTTTTTCGAATTAAATAGAAACTTCGAATAGACTTTGATAATATGGCCGTAAAGGAAAACATGTACCAAAATTTGAAATCAAAAAATTTTAATATTACGAAACATGTAGATTGTAGTAAATATGTTTTATTGATGCTAGAAATGTAGTTCTAAGATATGTCAACAGATGGCGCCACAAAAGCCTACTCTAAATAGAACATAGAAAGGCGTCAGTTGGGGTCCGCGCGTAAATATTCGCGAAAACGTCGGATAAAATACATAAAGCAAGTATTTCTGTTAATAGTGTATTATGTTATTCACGTCTTTACATAGTATTGACAGAGTAGTATAGTTACAGAATAGATAAATATGCCAAAGTTCATCGCATGGAGCAAGGGTCTGTAGATAGCTGATATATCGGTATTCTTAACTAATCATTGTTCTATGTAAATATTGTATTAAAGAGAATTTCAAACTCAGCTTTATGCAGTAAAAAAGGAATAGTTCCTGATCTCAACCAGTGGAACAGAAAGGGGATTTTTTTAGTTGAATATACACAAAAAAAGTACTTTCTAGAATATTTAAATAATCGAGTTCAACCAGAAACTGAGATTAACTTGCGTTTTACATTGAGCTCTGAGAAAGTGATAGAGAACATGCAAACACTTCTTGATTTATTTAAAATCAATCGCCATTACTTTAGGATATTTTCCTATCTTTGCGGATCTCAGATCGAAAGTGATAAAAAATAGACTGTTCTAAAAAAAAATTAAGGAAAATTTCGAAATAAAAGGAAATTTGCAATTATCACGAAACTATAGTTTGAATCGTTCTGGGAATTGTGTGAATTCAATCGAGTCACATTTTATTTGCAGTGAAGAGTCGGTCACGGGTTACTGTCTGAAGATCAATTAAAAAATATTAGTTTGTACAAGAACCCTCATCACTTAGCTTCTCTCAAAGAGAAATTTAAAGTCACCTCACTGAAATGCCGACAGGTTTCTGAATTTTAGCGGGATTCAACTGGAATTTTTTTTAAAGTTGCTCTATATATCTGGCTTTGAAGTTATGAAAGAAAAATTCCGCTGCGTCTCGCACATGTGCAGTAAAAAATTATTTAGTACAAACACTCATATTTCCTGTATTATTCAACGTATTTACTTTAAAGTTTAATACAATACTTCTGTAACATATTGTCAAGTGTTCTGCAAATTTCGAATAATTTGAATGAAAATTCGCATATTATAATCAAAAAACATGCGGAAAAATTTGGGATTTTTAAAGAAACATTTATATCTTCCCGAATATTTGTGCTATGCTTACGAAAATGCATGTAAACATTATGCACATTAAACCATAATCTTCGATAAAAGTTACATCTCGTTATCAGCTTTCTGTAAAACAGGATGGGTCAAACTCCATTTTCGCCTTCATCCCTTCCTGGTGGTCCCCCCTAATTGCCCTCGTGACCGATTCTTCACTGAAAAATGTGTATGATACTCGATTAAATGCCACACGCGATTCCCCAGAACTGATTTCGAAGCATAGTTTTCGTATTAATTGCAAATTTCTCGCATTTTACGAAATTTTCCTTAATTTTTTACACCAGTGTAATTAAGGGAGAATTTATTTAAACTGTTTTTTAAGGACTTAACTTACCACATGTTCAGATTTTTAAGTACGACTTTGAAAAATATTTCTCAGATACTGTAACTTCAGTTATCAGTCAAAGTATCAAAAACAAATATTTTCTAGCGTAAGGGGCAACGATATTTTGTTTGATTGCATCTGAAAACAAAAAGTTAAAGAGAAGTTTATAATATTTAGTGTAAAATGCATTTTAATGATTTAAGTTCTTTTATGGTCGTGATAATTCCAAACTTGTATCCGAATCTGAAATAAGACAGTGAAACTTATAAAATCTTCGGCATTTGTCATGAAACTTAATTTATACTACCATAGAAGATTTCTTTATTAAAAATCAATATCTTCATGAATAAAATAAATAAATAGATAAGATTAAAATCTGAATTCATTTCTAGACGATTTTAGCGAAAATAAAACGATTCGCTGTCATGCAGTTATAGTAGAACTTGAGCAAATATCTCTGTGGACCACTGAGAACAATTTGGAAACCATGTTGGCTTATACAGATTTTTCCTTGATGTGCTAGTTCTTAAGCAAAATAAGGTAACCCTGGAGTTTAGGGTGCGTATTATTTTCTCGCCAATTTCTTTGGCTCAATTTTATTTACCGTCGCCAAACACTGTTTAGGATGCGCAGGTCTCCTGCGCATTCGATGCCTACGGATCTCAAAACAATAGATTGAGCACGCAATGCCTTCGGCATTGCAAGTGTGCACTGAGCAAATTTTTTCAACTTAAAAAAACATCAACCGCTTCGCTTTCAGCAAAGCGGGCCCCTCGTAGCTTCGCTTTGTCATTGAGAAACGAAACACACAGGGACAGCACGAACACAACGTCTGAAGACGATACAACGTAGCAAGGGAACCATTGTTTCCAGAAAAAAATTCTTTGTTCGATATTTGGAAGCCATAATCAGCAACACAGAGAAAGAGAATCAGCAAATTAAATGAACGAAAATCTTCAGAAGAGAAGTGAACGGTTATTGGAAAAAAATAACGAAATATCATTCAAATTCGTACGCCGATCAATCAAATCGAATTGGCGAGCTTAAGGGAAACGAAGTGAGTACGCACCCTAAACTCCAGTTCAACCCAAAATAAATATCTGGTGACTAAATAATAAGTGAAGCAAACTTGTACTTGGGACAAAATAGCAGCTATACATTTTATCTCATTTTCGTAGCATGACTCAATAATTGTTTCGAATGTAAATATGTGCTTTGTCGTAAACTATACACGAACAGGAAAAATTCTTTGTTGATTACGTTTTGATGAATGGAAAGACTAATATTAACTGCTAACTGTACAGACGACGAAATTTGCTTACTTAATTGCCACAAAAAGAGCGTTTTGACATTTGATTCATAATAAATGCATGTACAGTAGTATGGGCATCTACAATAATATACAGGCCTAATAGGTGCGAAATTTTCGAAGGATTTTTTTTTCAATTCCCAAAATTTAAGTTCAGGTTTAAGTATCGCTGTAAAAATTATATCAAGCTTAAATAAGATTAAAATGAATAGTGAGTTTTCAGACAGGAGCCAATATGGAGCTCAAAAATTACCATACTTATTTTTTAATTTTAGGTTTGAGGGGTTTTAGTTTAACAGCGAATGGATTTATGTTTGAAGTGGTTTTAGATTGGAGATTTAGGTTTTGATTTATGAATACTTTTTTCTCGAATTTTCTCTTCAGTTCAGTACAAAAGAACGTCTAAAGACCTTCGTCACTTCCTACGAAGAACAGTAGAGGAAAGATAAAACGTGATAACATAAGCTAACAGAGGCAAGAACAGCTTCATCTACAGAATCTTCAAATTAAGCAAATGATACAGCACGAACATTCATCGTAGAAAACGATTCCAGTCAGTATTCTTAAGCAGTCTATTCAGTATTCTTAATTTTCTCTTTAGTTCAGTACAAAGGAACGTCTAAAGACCTTCGTCACTTCCTACGAAGAACAGTAGAGGAAAGATAAATCGTGATAACATAAGCTAACAGAGGCACGAACAGCTTCATCTACAGAATCTTCAAATTAAGCAAATGATACAGCACGAACATTCATCGTAGAATACGATTCCAGTCAGTAATCTTAAGCAGTCTATTCAGTATTCTTAATTTTCTCTTTAGTTCAGTACAAAGGAACGTCTAAAGACCTTCGTCACTTCCTACGAAGAACAGTAGAGGAAAGATAAAACGTGATAACATAAGCTAACAGAGGCGAGAGCAGCTTCATCTACAGACTCTTCAAACTAAGCAAATGATACAGAACGAACATTCATTGCAGAATACGATTCCAGATTCACAAGCAGCCGAAACTTGCAACCTTATTCTTCAGGACATCATAATGTCAACTAGGATGTAAATCATAAGAAAATAATACAGTAAACTCTCGCTACAACTATACCCGATACAACGATAAATCCCTTTCCAACAATAACGTTTTGAGGTCCCGATGAATTTGCATAGAACATAATGTTAATCTCCCTTCAATATAATGATATCAGCAATAAACCTCTGTAAAACATTGTTTTTTTAAATCTCAACCCCATTTTCTTCCTGTGTCACAATATTTCTGTTCCTAAATACCCTGAAGTGAAAGATCATTCCACCCATTCCCTTCTCGGAAATGGATACAATAACTTAGTCTACTTAAAAACAACAGGTGTTACTCTGGTAATGACTCATGACTACCACAGAACACATTAACAAATCAAATGCCCTGCTGCTTTCGGCGTATGTGATTCGAAAATTTCATGGAAGCTCTGTTCAATTTCTAAATTTCAAACGATTCTGAGTTCCAATCGGAAAAATCTGATATTCTTTCATGCACATCTGAATGCTCAACTAAGATGGCAACTATCCTTTCAGGATAAACTGAACATAATTAAAGAACTTGATGATAGAATGAAGCAGGTTAATGCTGTCAAGAAATACTAACTGTCGCAATCTACGATTGCAAATTTCCTGAAGAAGAGGAAACAAATTGAAGAGGCTGTGAATTCCAATGACATCAACCCTCAGAGGAAAACGACTGAAAGTTGCGACAGATGAAAACATTGACGGTGCTGTGCATTCGATACTCATAAACATCGAAAATAAAGGAGAAAAGCCTTTTAAAGCTGTAAATGTGAAGGGAGCGTGTGACAATATTGCTGGGAGTTGGTGGGAAGTTACGGAAAAAACAATTCGAAATTATTAGAAAAAAGCGGACTTTTGTTTCATGGAGGATATGCAAACTGATAATAAAGAAAATTCCAAAAATAGCGATGTTGCACATACTGAAGAATGTGTTTAGAGCCTTCAAAAGTCTTTAATTCAGCTTGAAGAAAAAAGTGGCAAAATGTCTGGAATTAACGTGGAGGAATATTTAACAGCGAATGATGATCTCGGGTTTTTCAGGAGTTACTGAAGAAGATATTCTGTTCGAAATCACAGACGAAATGGAAAATGATGATGATGATACAGATAAAATCCCAGATTGATATCCCAGGAAGCTCTCTAATCAGTTCAGTACCTACGGGCATGCTTTTCAAACCTTTCATCCACAAATGATGATCATTTCGATGCATTAGACTATCCAAACTTTGTTTGTTGACTAAACAGTTTAAAAAATGAATTAGCAAATGAAAATATTTGATTTTTTCCGATAAATAAGCTTCTCAGGTGCGTGAACTATTTTATTGTAGAGCTGAATTTTCAAACTTTTGTATGCTTTAAAAATCATTAGCACTCTGGTGATGCTTTTTTACTTTCTCGTATACGAAGTATACAAAGAGAAAGTCTTGTAATCGTCAAAAATTTTGAACTCGAGATTTAGACGAATTTCGACGTTTTATACCTTCCTGAGTCCGAAAAACACAATTTTAGAATTATGTCTGTCTGTGAACACGATAACTCGAAAACTATTAGAGCTACGGGAATGAAATTTGGTATGTGATCTTTACACATAATTTGTAGGTTTCTTTCAAATTTTGGACAAAATCCGTCCACGGGAAGTCTGTCTGTCAGCGGTCATCTGAACACACAAAAACTTGGATAGCTAGATGGATAAAATTTGGCACACAGTTTTATCATCATGAATGTAGGTCCGTATCAAATTTTGGGCCAAATCCGTCGAAGGGTTGATGGTTTGTCGAGCTGTATAACCGCATACTTGTAAAAATTATATCTCCTAAACCCTTTGGCTTAGATAAATAAAAAATGGTATGACGGTTGCTAACATTAATTATAGATTTGTGCCAAATTTCGTTTCAATCGGTTAAAAAAAGGCGTTCAAAATGCATAATTAATTTTTCTAATCCGATTCTCCATGCGTTTGCGTACTGGTAGCAATCTCTGTGCACACGGAAGGATTACGTCACTTTGTCCTTGAGCCGGCAAGAGTGGAAATCGGTACGCATCTCTTTGAATATGATTCTTCACCTAAATATTTTACAATCGCTATAATCTACAATGAAAAACCTTCCGACAGCCATTGGATTCTGGGTTACAGTAGGCTCGAATTTTTTTTATACACGCGGGGGGAGGGGAAACAGCACCTTTTTGGGGGAGTATACGAGAAAGTTTAGGGAAGACCACCAAGCTGGTTTCAAAATGCATATTTTTGTTTTAGCCCATTAAAAACAACCAAAATTTATGTTTTTTTTCATATCCTAATTATATCGCCCCTCGATACAACAATATATCCCTCTATATCAATATCTTTATTTGGTCCCCAGAGTATCGTTGCAACGAGGTATTACTGTACTCTGTTTTGAATGTCAGAAAGGAGGACTCAGATTTGGTGATAGCAATTGAATTGATTTTATCTTGGTAAATTATTTGTTGCGTTATTCATTCCATTTATGAGCGCCCATGCCCGGGGGCAAGGTGGGCCCGCCCCCCCCCCCAGCTCTCAGGGAAAGGAAAAAATATAGTGTAGTCATTTGTTTTTCTTTCAAGAAAATAATTTAAAAGTCGAAAAAGAATGTTCAGGAAGGTCTAAAACGTAAAATGCGAGTTGAAATTTTGAATTTAGAATCCGCCGAAAAGAGGGAAAACCCTGGTTTCGAGGACAAAGTGATTGACTTGTTCGGAAAAAAATTTACAGTTTGCTTTTTCATATAGTCAAATCCATAAACTAACCTATACATAATAATTTACCTTACAGTTTGCTTTTCATATCAATACCAGTGTAAAATCTTATGAGGTATACATTCTTAGTTTGTTTTTTGTATTAAAGTATAAGGACTTTGCTCCTGCATTTGTGTTGCTAAATATTCACTGGTTTCAATAAAGTAGTTAAAACAACGTGATATTCCTTTTTATAGAGTATGAGTACCTGGCCTAGTATTTTAGTAACAGGACAAAGTTTTCAAGAGGGTCGGAGCTGGGACTTTTTATGGCTACTTACAAGTCACCATTCGTCTTCCAAAATATTAAAAATACTCCATCCCCCCATAGCCCCCCCCCCCTAGAAACTATCATATGGGAGCCCTTGATTCCATTCGATTACAGAGATTAAAAAAGAAGTCCATTCAAAACCATATGTATGAACACAAAAAAAAAATGCTGTTAATTTTTTCGATAAAAAAGCATTAGGCTACTAATACTTAGCTATTTTTAAGATTGTTTAAAAATAGAGTTGGGAAAAAAACCGGACGAGGAAACGGACTTCCTTCAAAGCCACCCAGAATACGTTTTTTGGTATTTAAACTATTTCTGAATTGAAGGTAAGAGAGAATCGAAACAAAATTTTCAATCACTCTGAAGACCTATATTTGTTTTTTTTTTGGAACTACTTCCCGTAAAATCTGTAGACACTTCTTTCCGGCTTATTCACATAATTTCAAAATTAATTCCTGTTACTCACATCTTAAGGAAAGCAGTTGATTACCTATGATTTTTTATTATTATATTTCATTAAAGCTAGTCTGATGATTTTAAAATTATGTTCCTCAACTCTCAACTTTTTTCATTTCTTTGTATACTTCAGCTCCCACTGGACTGGTTTTAAAGATATAATCTTATTCAGTTATAAGCATGCCTACTCGACAGTGCTTGTATTCCATTCTCTCACAACACTTGGTTATGAATAAAGTGACCATCTATTTTTTCCTCAAAAACGGACATCTACTAATTTTAGGTAGCATAGTTACTCAAGAACGCATTTTTCTTCAGTTTTATTTATTAACACTCTGACTCCTAATGGCCGTAACCGGCCATGCAGCCTACTGGGGCGGATTTCCGGCCGGTTGCTGTTCGAAAGAGGGGGGAGAAAGCAGTTGGGCGAGTGGTCTGGACTTAAGAGAGAGATGAAAGGCCTGCCATTCATATCTCCCACCACCCTAGTGAGGAGAAAGGGGAACAGGGCGGACGAATCCATTCACATATCATTTATAAGCAAACCTCGTATGCAACTATACTCAGATTTTGAGAACTCTAGTAGTCAGGCAGGTAAAGAACGGAGATAGACTCTGAAGTAAACGATTCCTTTGGGTCTTATATTTCACAGAAAAACACATTTTTCTTGAAATATTTGGTGTTAGTTCAAATAAGAATGAAATTCTGGCAGATTTCATAAATTTCTTTGGCAATTAACATTGTGCAAGAATTGCAGGCTTGCAACTTTCATTATTTCGTTCGTTCACAATTTATTCATAAGAAATAGTCACTTTCTAAGGGTGTATTAGTGCCTGAGCAGAGACATTGAATATATTAAATAATATAGCTATTTTGGCCCGGCGTTGCACGGGCTATCACGAATAATAGATTGGGTCGGAGAAGTGAGGTCACGTGAGACGCTGGGATCCATATATTTGCATATGCCCCGCCTCCGATTTTACTCTACAATAAACAAATAGTCACTTGCTTTCTAATAAACGTTGAAGTTAAACCTTAATACAAAAGAGAAAAAGCATGAAAGCGATTTTTTTACTTTAATTCAAATCCAACACAGACTCGCTCAAAAAGAAACACCAACTTCCGTTAAATAAATAAATAGTACAACCGACAAAAACCTTAATAATAGGGGAAAAAGATCCGC
>BGPR01033115.1:0-17141 GCA_013235015.1 Araneus ventricosus | reverse complement strand
TATTGATCAGTATCAAAGAATTAAATTAAAAAGCACCTTGTTAAAGACAGGGATGAGATTTTTTCGCGAATTTCCGCTTTTTTTTTGTTATTTTGAAGAAATTCCGCTTTTTTGTCTTTTTTTCTCTCAAAATTCCGTTTTTTTTTTAACCGCAAAAATTTGCTTTTTCTTCCGAAAATTCCGCTTTCACACAAAGAAAAGAAACCTTCCTGTCTTCCGTTTTCGAAAGAAAATTCTGGGAAAATATGCCCAACCGTGCGGCTTTACTCCACTGGCTAAGAAACTAGCCGATTCATCTTCTACTGACGAATCAACATTATATAGGCAAGCTCTACAAGGATGAACATTCCAACATTCAGTGCCGTTCAATTACTAAATACCACCTTTTTGCTGAAAACAAAACCTCTGTGGCATATTTTCCAAAAAAGAAAAAAAAAATTAGTTGGAAACTTAAGGTTATCTTGTAGGGTGTACCAAGATAAAGAAATAAAATTGCAGTGATGTACAGGTGGTAAATGTTTTAATGTCTAATTTTGTATTTTCTGATGCACCTGATGATGTGTTAAACTTGTTTGTTAATTTTTAATGTGAATGATTTAATAATAATTTAATGTTCTTTTTCTTATTTATACATACTGAATTATAAATAATTAAGTTATTAATTATTATAGTGTAATATTTCCATCATATTGTGTGTTCTGATGTTTTACTTCTTAAAACATCTTTCGCGTATAAATTATGGTACAAATATTTTGCTCGCGTATGATTTCAGTCTTTTTGCTTTTTTGCCAATCTCATCCCTGTAAAGAGAATTACTTTATCATTTTATAAGAGTTATACAGTTGCTTGGTTTATTCTTTCATGAAATCATTCATTTGGTGAATGATATAGAATAGTAGCAGAATTTAATGCCACGATAATTTCTATCTTTAGAAGTGCTACGTTTTTGCTTTTTTTAATTCATACATATGCTAGTTATATATGGAGAGTTCAGAGCTAAAATGGACCAAGTCCATATTTTGTCCATTTTCCATAAAACTGTCATGATAATGTATAAATGTTATATTTTCGATGTAATAATGATTCAGGTCCATAGTTCAATTTGTATCCAACAGAGAGCAAGAACAATTAGAAGTACTGTTCTAATTGTTATTTTAAATGCATCTAATCAACTTTTATGTATTCTTTTCTCAGAGAGGAACCTCATGGACTTGAACCACTTTAACTCTGAACTCTCCATATATTTTTCTTAAAAGTATCCAAAGTTTTGAAGTTGAGGACTAACAATAGCACATGTTGCTATTGCTTTATTGTACTGCTATTTCAGGAGTTTACATTATGTAAATATTTGAGCAAACATGTATTATTTAAACATTTAACAAACATATATCCAGTTGTGAGATGTATAAAATTTCATTTTTTTAAAATTATGTAGGTTGGTTATGAAGAGCTTAGTTCTTGGATATTTCTCGACGCCTCCCAATCAAAAATCGGAAGTTATTCGTCTTCTTGCAAGAGTTTTGGATTTTAATCAGGAGGAAATGGAAAAAGTTAGTTTTAGCTATCAATTTACTATTCAGAAGATTAATTTATTATTATAGAACTATTACATGTTTTGTTAGTAAATTTCATATGAAAAAGAAAATTCTTAGAAACTCATTTCATAGATTCAGTATTTTATTCTTCTTTTGCGAGTTTATTATATGTCATACTAGCCGCCTTCGGAAACAGCTTGTTCGCTGGGAATATAATTTCAACTGAATCTCTTATGTATAAATTGATATTCATGTTTTCCTTAACAAAGTAATTTTAAATTTCAAATTTTGATAGATATTTAACCCAGGTTCTTTCAATAGCCTTGCACATGTTCTGTTCTGTTATGAATGTCCCTAATGGAGTCGAGTAATTGTTAATTGTCCGTTGTTGGCATCAACTTCATTCTCTTATTCCTCTTGCAAAATATGCATTTGATTTTAACTTTAACATGTTGTGGCACATTTTACATCCAGCAGCATATTAGCTGTATGAAATTACGCTGATTAAAACTTATCATTAAACATTAAGATATTACCTTAGCTTTCAGCAATGAAAAAGAAACATGCAAATAAATATATATTTAAACAATGAAAACGGTTTGAATTGTGTTGCAACAATGAAAAGTATTGTTGTAAATTATGCCAAAAAATATTTTTAAAGGGTTATTAAAATTAAAGAAAAATGTTACGGCAACTTAATTAATATCATTGAAAACATAATTTTTTGCACTTTCAGATGGTGTAAAAATGTTTTTTTTTTTTGCTGTAATATTTTCGAAAAATTTGCTTATTTTTTAATTGATTAAAATTTTTAGAAAAACGGCTCCGAGGTGCACATTTCCGCCCTCCGAAGAATGCTCATGCTAAATTTTGTAGCTCTAAGTCAGCGGTCTGTCCTGTTGAGCGCCAACACACAGACACACATTCTCCTTTATTATTAGTAGTGATGAGTATAGAAATAGTTCACTTGAATTCTCATCTTTTTGTTTTGAACATTGTGGACGGGCAGAACGTTCATATGTTATTTACATTTTACGTAATGGATTATCTCTGTTCATTTCAGGCTGGCATCGTAGTTGGGAGACAGAGCAGAAGTCAAGAAAGTAGAGGAATATTTTCTACCATATTTGGGCGCTTGCCTAAATTGAGTTCTGAACAGCAACAACAAAGGCCATATGAACCAGAAGTAAGTCAATTTCATCTTCATAATCCTTATTCAATGCGAAAAACATCAAAACAAATAACATTCAAAAATATATATAAAATATTGAAACTGAAACTTATACTCTCCTTTGCTGTATTTTTCTACTCAGAAAATTTTTAGTTTTGCATTTTTTATTCAAAATGAGGAAGATAAAACAAAGCCTTCCAAAATGCTTCTGTAACCCTTTACAATTACTTGTCTTTCTTTGTATATTAGAATTATTATTGAATATTTTGATTATTGACTTATGCTATCAGAATACAAACGGCTGATGGCAGTTTTCATTTTTACTTTCTCGTATACAAAGAGAAAAGTATTGTAATTTTCAAAAAATTCAATCATGAAATTTTGATGAATCTCTGCGTTTTTACACCTCCATGAGTTCGAAAAACTCTATTTTAGAATTATGTCTGTCTGTCTGTGAACATGATTACTCAATCAGTTTCAGCTAACCAGATGAAATTTGGTATGTTGTCTTCACCTAATTTGTTTATTTCTATCAAATTTTTGACAAAATCCGTCCACGGGAAGTCTGTCTATCCGTTTTCATGTAAACATGATGACTCAAAAGCTTAGAAAGCTAGATAGATAAAATTTCGTACAGAGTTGTATCATCAATATTGTAGATCCATATCAAATTTTGGACCTTATCCATCAACAGATTGACTGTCTGTTGATCTGTATATTCACATGAATGTGAAGATAACTCCAAAACACAATGACTTGGATAAATGAAATTTGGAATGTGATCTTCTAACCACAATTGTAGATCTGTATCAAATTTTGGTTTCAATTGGTGAAAAAAAAAAGTCTTTCAAAATGCATATTCGGTTTTATTCATCATGCCATGATGCACAAAATGCGCCATATTTTGTATTGGTGCCTGCTTGGCACATTTTAGTCCCTTTTATATTGTTGACCTTTTGTTTTGCCTCAATCTATGAGGGAAATATGAATCTGAGTACTAGTGGCGTTAACGGACCTTGTCGAATGTCTACAGTATTTTATGCGTGGGTGGGTGGGTGACATCTTTGTTAGGGAATATACAAGAAAGTCTAGGGAAGATCACTGCTGCTCTTTTTTTTATTTTCTTTTCAGTATTATTCCATTGTGTTCAGGGTAATGTAAATATCTGTGCATCCTGTTATAGAAAATAGGCCTAATGTATGCTAAATCTGCTGTCATGGGTCAAACATACTCATGTGTTGGCATGGTGTACAAGTTTAGAAAGTGGGTTACCAGCTCAAATGTTTTCATTGTTAACTGACTAAAATTCAAAATTTTGAGCTTCATTCTAAAATAACACTAGTGTTGCTTCAAATTAGACATTTATCTAACTGAACTAAAAAATGTCAAAGTGATTTCCAGCTGTTTTAAACTGTTTTTAAAGTTTACTAAATGTGTAGTGTCACATTTCCATTTCTGTCCCCATCTGTTTTGAACTCAAATCCACACACAAGAAAAATATTCGTCTAAATAAAAGAAATAACCCAAATTTTGAAAGAAAACCAAAACTTGACCATTTTGAAGAAGTTAAAACTTTGAAAAGCCAACATTTTTTTAATTGTTTTATTTTACGTATATATTTTCATCCTCAAGAGCACTTCATCACTAAGTTTTAAGGATTTCTTTGAACAAAATTTTCTGTAAATTTTTTTTAATTCATTTTTGCTTCATATTACTAGCATCACTACAGCTTTAAAGAATTTAAATCAAATTACTAATATAATAGTCCAGATCTCTCGGTAACACTCTGACATCACCAACAATAAAACTCAAGCCATAGCAGTGCGACACGTTAAACAGGATTATTTCATTGTTTGATAACCTAAATTTCATTAATTTTAAATTTAAAAGAGCAATTGTCATTCTAATTTCAATTTAAAGCTCTAAAATAATGAAATAAAATATTCTATCATTTGATATAAAATTTATCTCACTATGATCAATAGTTCCTGAGAAATTTTAAATTATATTAATCATATATTTCAAATTAATTTCCGTTTTTCAATTATGTCAGTGGTATATCATGCACGTGATATAGTTTGGATGCTACCATGAATCTCATTATTTATTGCAATCGTGATGATATAATTTGATAATATTTTTTGGCAACGTTTGACAAGCAGAGAAGTGCTTTGTTTTGAAACTAGATTTTCTAGATTTTTTTTTAGACCAAGAGGTTTTTTGAATAAAGAAATATGTAAATAAAAAATATATATTTCCTGTCATAAAACATATGTTTATTTTGTTTTCAATCAATGTTAAACATTTCTCTCACATATATATTTATTTAAGCATGTCAATTTTTACGGGAAATCACTCGAATGAAGATGCAATTTGTACCCGTCTTACCATGACAGGTGATTTTCTAGTTTTCAAAGAATTATTTATATATAATATGTAAATTATGCAGCCTTTTTTGTATCATGCTGTAGTTTAAATAAATTTCTTATCTTTCGTAAAACAACAGTTCTAATTCATTAATTCAGAAGTAAAATAGTCCAAATTAGTTCATAAAATTTCAAAACTTGATGATATTTATTGTGACCAAAACTTCTCTTTTAATTAATTTAAGGTATATTTTTGGAATATCTGTCAGTGGAAATTTACTGAAAAAATGGTCGCTGAATTTTGATTCTGAGTATTGTCTAATTCTGAATAACAGGACTTAAGAAATAAAATGTACAATTCTGTATCTTTTACAAAGTATGTAAATAAATTGATCCATCATTTGTATGTTTGAGTTCTTCATTTAGAGTATAGTTTTTATATTTTAAGAACATAAATTCCTACTGATATGGAAATTTATTTTATTTTAATATAGTTAATTAAAATTTTTGTTATATTATCGTGTGAGGTCATGAAAATATTGACAGTGCCTACATTTGTCAAATTTCTTAACATCAACACAAATAATTTAGAAACCACTTCATTCAAAGCATTTTGTGAAAATTTTGCAAATAAATATGATTAGCTGACTTCCTATTGTTTATAATTAATTATTACTAAATTTTTTTATTTTATTTTACTATATATATGTGCACTTAGGGTCGTAAAAGATGTTTTCCTGTACAGATAGGATTGTGGAATGTTTTTGCAAATGAAATGGGATTGTTAGTAGTAAAAATTTAAGAAGTTGTATTTAGACGATGGGTTTGAATATATATTTTTAAGATTCCTACTCAAGTGTTGTTCTTTACACTTGCATGCTATGCATTAAGATTAGAATTATTTTAAATTAAAATTTGATTTTACCTATAATATAATACATCACATAATTAAGAACTAAACAATAATATGTATTTCGTAAAACATTCTACAAATATTAAGGGCTTGGATTGATTGTTTCCAAGAAATTTTCATTAATAGCTGTTTCTTAATTCATTTATTGTTTTTCAAATTAAGCATACTTCTTTGGTAAAAAGAAATCTGAGAATACTTCATCTGCTTTCCAGAATAATATTATTACATTCCCTCTGTCAAATTTTTAAACGATCTCTTTTTGTTAAACTAGTTGCTATATCTAACTGAAGAAAATGAAAGAATCCTATGTAAAAATATACACATGCTGAAAGAGAAAGTGTAATTTATCCAGAAGTCGATTTCTTATTTTGTGTTTCAATTGTGCATATTTTTTTTATCTCGGAGTTATTTAGAATCATTCCTGATAATGTATACTCATGTTTTACTTTTATTTCAGAAGTCTTTTACTACTTTATTTGTACAATTTCTGGAGCATGAATCTCAGCCCATAGTTCCCATTCCCTTCCCTGTTGAAAAAATGACACATGAAGTATCACATCACAAATCCCATCTTGGAAAGAAACCCCAAACACAACAAAATCAAGGTTCACCTCGAAAAAGTCCTTTATTATTGGATATAGATTCTGCTTTTCCCTCTTTTACCCCAGTGCCAGCTATTGAGTATTCAGCATCCCCAGCTCCTGCAATCCTGAAAGAAGTCTTAGAGTAACTTTACTCTTTAAAATGTTCCTTGTAATATTTATTGGAAAGTAGTAACTTTACAGCAGAAAAATTAATCTTTGATGTTGCAACTGCACATTTCAAGAATTCAGAAAATGTATTACTGAAAATGAGTCTGGTATATGTTTTTATAATTTCTGTTTGCTGCGATAATTGTAGAATTTCTTGATAATTTATTGTTTGAACAAATTTCTTTAAACGATGTGAAGTATAAAATTATATTAAGTTTTCTGAAAATTTTTATTTATATTATCAAAAATTTTATCTTGAGGTTTTGTACTGTATGCTTCTTTAGCTATGCACTTGATGTAATTAGCTTGTTAGGCCAGTATCCCATATTAATTTGAATTTAATCGGTGGATGGATTACAGTTTTTCAAACCACTTGCTTCCTATATTTGAAGTTAATATATATCTGGTGAATATCTGTAATAGTACTGGTAAAAACTTACAGAAACACTTGTGTGATCATTTTATTTTATTTGGGGAAAATTGAATGTCAAGGGAAACTCAAAACAAGGAAGAATTTTGTTATGCTGTTTGGATGTACTTTTCGAAATTTCCATACTGTATGCTGAATAACAGTGACCTTATTTTTGAATTTTTTAAAACTGAAAGCATGTTAAGGCTTTAAGCTTAATTAATGTGATCTTTTGACCAGTTTTTTTTTATTAATAGCATGAGATTTTATTATTCATTTTCTATGCATAATTTATATTGCGTTAGATGATATATGAAATTATTGTGTGTAATTTGTTATTTAAAGTATTACTTTCATTTTTCTTATAAGAAAGTTTTTATCAGAAAAAATATTAGAAGTTGAAACAGAAAGGTAATATACATTTTTTGAAAATGTAAAAATTCTTCCTCTTGTTCACAAGGAAAAGGGATGGGGAAATTGTGCAATTATTAGCTTGATACATTTATATAATTGTGTAGTACACCGTTTGCATTCCATCCATGCGGTAGAGTAAGGTGAAGACGTTTTTTTATATTTTACTAGTCCTTGTAAAAATATATATAAATAATATTGTATATAAATCTAACTCATTTTAGAAAATTATTGCAACATTTCAGGATGTATACAAAAATGAAGTTAAGACTCATCACCCTAACTTTAAAATAAGTCTTTATTCTATACTATAAGTCTTTCAAAGAATTAATGGTGCAAAACAAAGATATTGGCTATGAATTCAATGTAGCATGATGTCAGATCTCCTGAATATCATGAAATAGTGCAGTAAAATCATGTAATGCTTACGATTTTATCACCAAGTTTTAAATTATTGATTTTATTGATTTCTTTTGTTATTAGTTATAATTTTAGAACATTCTTATTTTTTGTTTTGGCTCTTAAGTATTTGGTGTTATGATGTGTTAATGGCATCTGTGTCATATCTATGCGTATATATTTTCAAAGTTCAGAAATTGCTGAGAATTTTTACAAAATTCCAAGAGTATTATCTCTTTAGAATTATCTTCCATTAGTCTGTAAATGTTGTAATCATTTTTTGAAAAAAATTGTCGTGTATATAATGTGCAGTTAATGGAAGTATTTTTATAGCATTCAAGGTTTATAGTTGTGAATTTTTTAATGTTTTGAATAATTTTTAAAGGTGCCTTGGATAAGTTTGATATCTGAAATGAATGAAAATGCATCTGTATGTTTTATAAAATTTGTTGTTTTTTCTGAGAAAAAAAAACTTTAAAAATTTTACTAGTAATAAAATTATCAAATGGCTAGCGACAGTATCCAATTTTACTGATACTTTAGTTTTACATAGAATTATTGTTTTAAATATGCTTTGTGTGGGCATATTCTTTTTATAAGATTGGCCATTTTCTTTGCTAATAAGGGGAAGATAGATCAGTATTCTATTAAATATTGTCATGTACCTGAGGCTACAGTAGATTAAGTTCCGACATCCCAATTCAATTCTGTGTATGACTTTACAACCTGACATACCTATGCGATTTTGTTCATGTCATATGAATATAGTTATGTGGTCACTTTCATTGGTCATTATACTATTTCAAACCGTGCAGTTAAACTAATAAATCAAGTTATTCTCTAGTATTCTTATATTATAGAGTACATTCTCATAGTATTGATATATATTATTTAACTATTTTAATATATCTCAATAAAGTATCACTGCTAACTCATTGTATTAATGTAAAAGAAATAAAATTCTTAAATATGCTCACAAAAACATGATTGGTTAAAATAAGAAAAAGGGAGTTTTTAAAAAAAGTGTAGGGAAACAATTATTTATGAATCTTAAAATGAATTTTGTGAGTTACTACTTGTGTGAATACTTGGAAACCTTCTGTTATGTACCTTTCCCCTTTTTTTCCGCCTGAAAAAAGGCAAACCAACTAGGCATATATGTAATATACATTTTCAGAAATAATGGAAAAATCATAGTGTTTGTGGTAAAAATTTATTGTGTAGAGACTTCTACTCATCACATGAAGATGTTCTTTATTCTAATTACATATAATTGTGCCTTAAAATTATATGTAGTTAGATTTCTCATTTTGGTTTGGTGAGAAAGGTAGTGTTGATGCTTATGGAAATGAGATTAACTTCTTAGGTATTTTCAAAGGTATTCATGCTCTGGTTTCTCTTCAAAATTATGCTAATCTTTTGCCTTTTACTAAAGTATTTTCAATAACTGAATCTACATTAATTGTTTTCTCATATTCCCCCTTATTTTATTCATTGACTTTTTTGTAAGTTAACCACTTAACTGAATAGTTTTCTTTGCTATCTAATAAGATGACCCCTCCTGTTTTGGAAAGGGGCTGTCGTTTTCATTCATCTAAGAAGGCATAGGATACTTAAGATGTTTATGGATCCTACATATTTTTTGTGTCAATTTATAAAGCTAATTAATGATTCAATTTTAGTTTATAAGACTAAAATTTCGATAATTCGATGCACAAGTATTCTCGGGCTGTTAAGTTAAGCGGTTAAGTACAGGAATTGCATCTTTTAAGAAATAACTATTAAAGTTGAAGCTAAAATTGTATGTAATCTTTGAATGTCTTCCCACAAAGTTGAAACTTTTTACAGGGTGTTTCATATACCCCTCAAAGGTTTTAAAATTATGACAAATAAATCAAAAAGTTTTCTACCGTTAAATAATCACTTCAATCTTTTAAAGAAGCAGTTCATATGATAAACATAATGGGCATCATCTAACAACTAACTGTACCTTATCCCATGCTTTTCCACTAGCAAGATGAGTAATGGATTCCAAAATGAAACTAATCACACGAGCATGAATTGACTTCATTCAAAAATTTGCTGTCTTGCAAGAAAGAATCATACATTGATTAGAACATATTGGGACCAGTATAGAATAACTTGATGTTAGATTTGAAGTTTGTCACTTCTCTGACAGGACTGTACCAAAGCGATCTTGCACCCCTGGCAGCACCAGTGGCAAACCAACATAAAATGGCACCCAGGGCAAATACCGCCCTCTCTTCTTTTTTCTTTTGAATGTGATCCTCATTTTCTTTTCAGAAACTTTATGCTGGCGAGTGCAAAAATTAAAAGTGGAAATAAACTTTTAAAAAAATGGCACAAAAACATTTTTTAGTTGATAGGATTTATAAATTTTTTAACAAAATTTCACTAAATTTTCACTGAACATTTACATTTCATATATCTCGTATTTGAAAAATAATATAAAATGTGTACAGATCTCTTAATCAATCGGGAAAAAACCACACACATACAAATGAAAATGTATATATATACATTTACTTTTTTTCCCATAAGACAATATATAAAAACTAAACATTCAAGTAAATCTTTTGCTAACACATACTAAAGCCTTAGTGACTAATATATTTAATAATATTCATAATATAATTCATCATATAATTTCATAAATATCTTTAAATATATTAATCAAAATTTACAGCTAATAAAGTTTAATAATGTTTTATCTAGAACTTTATGAAAAAGTTGAAATTCATTGCATGAAATTAGGGGATAAGCTATTGCAGGGGGGAAAAGTGCTGAATCAAATATGAAATAAAAATGCAACGTTATTAATATGTCTCTGACATGTAAAATCACACTTCCTTATTATTTTAGTAGATATTATTTATTTGCATAAAAAACGATACATTATTTCTGAAAAATTTTGAAAGCTTTAGGGTATGCAAAATGTTATGAATTAACCTTTCTGGATTTAAATGAAGCAAAATTGTTTATAATTACAAAACATTAGTATTTAAATGTTTGTAAATGTACCTAACATAAGAATTACAAACAAAAAAATGACTGCCATATTTACATATATAAATAATTATTTTAGGTTGAGTATTGGTAGTTTAATGATTTGTGCAAAATAAAATTTAAAATAAACACTATCGCATTTTCATCTTACAAATTATGCAAATATTCAGTACTAAAAACAATGTAAAGATACCGAACTTGCATCTTTTAAAGGAGTGCTCTTACACTTTGCAAAACATTTGAGGTACATTTTCCGTTCTTCACTCTTTACTGATTGAAAATAGGAATGACACTTTTGCTAACAATTTATCACCAATTTCCGAAGAAACTGATATCCAATCATATGAATCGGGAATACCATAAAAAACCATCAGAACCTCTGCAGAGACAATCATCCGTAACCATCTGCCCTTTATCTCCTACCCCACAGAGACTCAAATCTGGGAAGCAACCTTCCTTTTAAACAAGTTTTTAATTTCATTGAGGGGGGTTTGGGTCAGAAAATCTCTGAAACATAATATTACTTGTTATGTTGTCGCAGCTTTCGATTTCTGGGTTGTAAAAATGACTGTGTCCTTATGATTTTCTCACACTTTGTTGAAGCCAATTCAGTTTTTTAGAATCGTGGGAAAAAGAGCTTTAAAAAAAATCTACTTTTATTTTAAATACAACCAACTGATTTCTTAATCTTGCACCCCCTTGCAGTTGCACCCAGGGCACATGCCCTACCTGCCCCACTCTAGTTACACCACTAGGCAACACTGCCAACATTGTGCCCCTACCTCCCCATACACATACATCCTACATTTTTGTTTTCTTCCCCTCCCAGGAAAAACAACCTTCCTGCAATTTTTTTCTTACACAGATTTGACAAATTTTATGTCCTCGTATATAAAAAATTATCCTTCTCCGGCCCATTGCCTCTCCAGTAAGGCGAAGTGCAGTTACTAGCTATCTATAGGCACAGCAACTAACAACTTGTAATTTTTAATCAGCCACAGAGGGCTTATTCTTGAATTCTTTTTTATTTACACAGTAGATCGGTCCAATCTTAATCATGGTCGTTCCCCTCCCCTCCAACTGCACCCGTGACCGAGGCCAATCTCATCAGCCCCATCAGTAGTATAGCCCTGGCCACTGAGAGTGGACATATTGAGCACATGTACAGCTTGTAATTAACTTGAAACGATTCTCTATAATATAAAACTTTTTTTTTCTGTATTCGTTATTTTTATTTATTTATTTATTTGCTGTAATTTTCCCAAACTCGAAAGGCATTATGAAACACCCTGTATTAGCATTCATTTGCCAGCAGTTTAAGATAGGAAGTGGGCTTTTAAATATATACTTGCTTAACAGTTGCTTTCTTTTTTCTCCTTTTATCTATTTCATATTATTCCAAAACTTGCAGATTGAAGAAAGTTAGAGAAAGGAGGAATTTCTTTGGAACATTTATAAAGATTAAATCTTTTTTGTCATTGGGTGTCCAATCTCATAATTCAATTGGAACCTAAAACTAACATGTATTAATGGAAAAACTGAATTGCCCTGAACAAGAAAATTACTGTTATGCTGCATTCTACATTATTATAGAAAATTAAACATGAATTTTTCATTTTCTTACTGAAAGTTAAAATTAATATGCTGCAGAAAAGACTATAAAATCTGTCATTATTATAAATACTTTGTATCATTTCTCAGAACTTTAAGCTTCAAACATGTTGGAACCATCTTTTCTGCTCAATGCAAACTGCTTTTCTATTAAATAAAATTTCTAATGTTGTTTATTGATGCAAGAAATATGCCAGGTATTTCGGCTGTTATTTCCTCTAAACTTGAACTGATAAAATACTGGAAAATGCTAAATTATCTTATACAGAAGATGCTAATTTCCACATTATTTCGTTTTAATATTTTCATTTTAAGACATTCTTAATTACTCTCATTTTTTAGTAAAAGCTACTCTTAATATTATATTCAAGGTCAATAGAATCTTAAAAAACTTATTATACATAAATAATATGCATCATATTATTGGACATACATTTGCATGATCTATGAACTTTCTCATGTATATATAGCTAACATCTCTGTACAAAGTTTGCTTTCAGTTTTTTCTGACTCAAAAGGTCATTGTGTTTTACTTGGACCATTGTATGTTTTATTTTTATTGATGTTTTGGAATTATATGTAAATAGTTATATATATATTGTGTTATATGAAGGTATATAAAATAAAAAGGTTATTTATGTAAATTTACATTTTTGATTCCTTTATAAAAATTTATATTCTTGTTGTATTCTTTGTTTAGTGCTACTGTTGTTGCACATTATCAAGATTAATATAAAGTCATATAAATGTATGCTGAATTTAAATTTTATTCTCTAAATTTTATTGTTGTATTAAATAGTTTTTTGCTGCTCTTGTTTAAAGTTTAAGTTAAAATTTTATTTTTAAATTTATTCTAATTTTTCTAGTTGATTGTTTTTAAGCTCTATTGAATTTTAAAGTGTACATATGAAAGCTACATTTATGGACACTATTATGATCATGTTTCTTAACCTTCAGATGACCAGATAGAAATTTGAAACACGAAAGGCCCTGTGGGGTCATTCAGTGACCCCATTGTTAAAATACACGTATTTATTTACCATATCAAATAAAATCCAAATTATCTTTTAAAATAATTTAATAATATATATAAGATTTGCAGCCATAGAAAAAAATAGAAAATGCAATATACTTTCAACAAAATACTTCAAATATTAAATGACAGTTAATTGACATTAGGATTAGGAATTCGAATACCAAATGTTTAATTGAACCTAATTAAACATTTTGATTACTGCACTCATGACATCCCTAGTAGCACAAATCGTTGGCATACAGTTGGCCCAACGTTGCCATCCACGGTTGGCCAACGGTACGGATTGGCACTCTTTCTTACGGTTACCCAACCAACCATTCCCCAACGTTGGCCCAACCAACCATTCCCCAATGTTGGCCCAACTGAGTTGCTAACTGTTGGCCCAACCAAGTTTCCCTATATGAACCTACGATGGCCCAACCAAAGTTTTCTTATGTTTTAGGTCTATATACACCTACATTTTCAAAAAAAAAAAAAAACTGGAATTTTGGAAACTTGGGTGGGAAGCAACTATTTTGACAATATTTACATGACTAATAAACTGCTTACTGGAAGATTACTTTTCCTTTTTTTTATGAAATTATACATGTATACAAATATATCTGAATACTATATTTTTGTGGATAAATTGTAGAAGTTAAATAAACCCATGCAGTTTTGGTGTTTAGAGAATGGAAATATAATCTACATTAATACTTTTTATTAGCATTGTTTAAAAACAAATTCAATCAAAAATAGTCTGACCACTTCACATTATCAGGAAACATCAACATGTCTTAACACGTAATCTGTAAACTAAAATTGTCATTAGATGACTAAAATATGAAATTCCATCAGTTCTACATAACGTTTTGTATTAAACAGTGCTGTTATCACTTTAATGTAGCACAGAGCATTTTAAAAAATCAATTCAAATTACATACTTTAAAATGATGAAAGTCAAAGCTTCAAAATGAAGTTTGAAATTGTATTCAGATATTTATAGTAACTTTGTTTAAATTACAAATTTATAATATGCGACATTATGCACAATCATCAAGATTGGATTATTTACAGAAATAGAAATGACTCAAACATAAAATATGAGCAAATTTCAAAATTCTCTCCCCCCGTGTTTTCAGCCTCTACAAAACTCTTAACCACATGCTAAATCATTACTTCTATTGTGCATCTCTTTATTAATCTTTATCAGGCAATAACAAACCTTGAGGTAGTGTTCCACTACAAGAATTAGAATATCTCTACAAAGACATAACTAAACTACAAGGGATCATTTAATAGTTTAGGTATCCTTGCAGCAGTATTCCACGTCTTCAATCTTTGCATCATAAAGTTTTAACTGTTTCTGTGGAAACCCACACCTTCACTTAATGTAATCATGTTGTCCCCTCAGTTACGACTGATTTGGATAATCAGTACTATATACCATCTCATTTGTTAAACAAGAATTATAATTTTCCCTAATGAATACTTTTTTTTTTCATAGTACATAAATTAGAATCTAAAGTGTTATATTAGAAAAGCTATGTGAAAAAAGAAATGTCATTTGTCAACTTTAACAGATTTCGTTTTATTTTAGAAATAAAATAGTTAAATACATTTTACTTTGATGTATACAAAATATTTATTGAAAAAATGTTCATTTGCAAAGTCTTTAAAAACTCAATACTTCGAGAACAAATTCAATAATTTAAAATTTATACTTCATGTTTAGGACATATATATATAAAAATGTAGATACTAAAGAACCTAAACCTAAATCGTATCATGAATTTAAAAATAAATTTTAATTATGCCCAGCAAACTGCAAGATGTGTAAAAGCACTTTTTTATATATAAAAACAGCCTTGACTTAAGAAAAGTTAGAAATAAAATTACAAACAATTAAATACATATATACATTTTATTTATCAGCAAATAAACATTACAATTTATCTACAATTTGAAAAGAAATAAAATGGTACTACAAAACTATTATAAACATTTTTACATTTAAAACATCTAGATCTGGCACTGACATATGCAAGCACAATGAAAAGTATAAGAACTTTAAAAAGTTGCATGGTAAATCAATGAAAAATATTCATATTGCAATAAGGAAAGCAAATAAATGATTCTTTGTTTTCTATATTAAAATCTGGTAAAAGCAAACATTTCCTACATATGTCAGTGGATAAAATAACTTTACTAGATTGAAGAGAATGAAGTTTATAAATTCCTAGCCTACTACTTTCTAAAGGTACTGTATAAAAATTATCTTTGTACAAAAAAAAATCACAACACAGTTTAAAGCAATTTGAAGTGCCTACATCTTCAATAGATTTGACAATCACAATATCATCACTTTTAGTCAAAAAACAAGAATCCACTAACGTTAAACTGACAACACAATTATTTTTGGGCAGTCTTATGGATGTGATTTTTCCCATCCTTTTTAGTAACTATATTTTTGGATTTAGAAGGCAAGTCTCCGCAAAAAATTTTTTCTTCAAGCCTTTTAGCTAGTTGCTGCAGGGGATTGTTTGGTGCACGGACCATACATTTTATTGTGTTACCCATAAAATTCTCAAATGGAAAAGCTGAAAAATTATACAAACAACCAAAATTTTCTACATCACTAACTAAGTGCAAAAGATTATGAAAATTGTACACAAGCAATTCCTTACTGTAACACATAGGGATATTTTCAACAAAACAATGCAGAAGCTCATTTGCATAATTTCTGAAAACACACATCAAGAAGCTTAACTGACAGAAAAGGCTGTTATTAAGATAAAATTACAACATCCAAAAATTTATATATTCATGTCACTATTTTTTGTTCTGAGATGTCTCCATCCATCTCGATTTTTGCAATAATTCTTACTTCATAAGAAAAATACAACATCAGGAAGATAACTATCAGAAAAGGAAGATAAAATTATGACATCCAAAAAATTACATATTCTTATATAAAATTACAAATTTTTCATTCTGAGATATCTCCCTCCATCTCAATTTTGCAGCATTGGAACCAATTCGTCATCACATCATAAATTTCGTCAGTGGCATTAGCTGTATTTCTCCGAACAGTTTCTAAAATAAACATCATACAATTAAAACCTTTGTCCTGTGATATTAACATATACAAACCAAAATAAAATAATTTAGTTTTCTTTTACTTTTCGATAACAGAATAAAAAAGTCGAGTTTTAACCACATTCCTTGGAATTTTAATAATACTACATTTGTACATAGACCGAAGCCTAGGAGTAATTTCAAAATCTAACTTATTCAGCATGATTTTACAAATTCATTTACATTTTAGTGTTTCAGCTTTAAAAAAAGAAAAAAAATTAATAACAAATAAAATCCAGAATTTATTTGACTGTAGCTTTGAAATCAATTAAGTACATGGTTTCTAAATAGACAATTTGGAATAGTACAAGGTTTTAACAAGTGACATATGTATTTATTATCCATATCTCGTATATTTATTATATTTTGGCTAGTCTATTTTAATAACTTTTTA
>BGPR01033114.1:0-17143 GCA_013235015.1 Araneus ventricosus | reverse complement strand
ACGCTGCAAAACGAAATATGTGTTGAAAGATTAGATCTATTGAAGCTGAAACTCCGCTAACCGCAGACACTCCTTCTCATTGTGTTGCCGCGTGAGACTTGGGGGGAAGATAAAAACTGTTAGAAGGAAAATCTCGGGACTGACACTTATAAGGGACTTTTCTTTCCCGAGACAGTCTCGGGTCTGCCGTTATGGGAGTAGAAAAGTTAGCACTGATTTCTCGGGCCTGACACCAGGAGGGTTAAAAGCACAATTCTTTATGATAAATAAATTAGTTACAGACTTAACAAAAAGCCGGAATTGATATTAGAGTACAGTGCCAGCAAAAGAGCTGTGGATACTCTTGGTCAGCTTCTGAATACGTGTTTGTAAAAGAGAAAAAAATCCGCTGGCCTATGGTTTTATTTTATAGTATTCTAGATAAGGGTAACTAACTCTGTGTAGATGAGACGGTAGAAACAGACCGGCCTGATGAAATCCACATGCAGACATTTGTCGAGGATTTTGCTTTTGTCATCGTTTGGATAACTCGCCGGAATCTGGAACAGTATACTAATTTAGCATTCGAATCTTGTATGATTTGGTCTGAAAAAATCAATTCGATATCCCCAAAGAAAAGTCACAATATTTGTTAACTGTCCAAAAGACCAACTGTCAGATGGAACACCCAACCAATAAAAAGAACAACATCTCTAAAATACCTTGTTGTTACATGAGATAAAAAACTAAATAGGAGGACACACATTCAGGAGCAAGGAGATAAATATTTCAGCCCGTATCAACCACTGTACAATGTAGCAGGGCCTGGCTGGGGGCACATTGGGTAAATTTTTTAAAGGTCTACTCTACAGAAGTGGCTTAAATTAACAACCTTCTAACACCTGGTGCATACATGGGAGGGTACAAGGTAAATATTTGGCAAACGTTTTCACTCTCAGTGTTTCAGGGTAGGGCATCAATTCCGATACTTTTTATCACACCTCGTAAGGAATTAATCCACGATATTATGAATAATCAATGAGAATTTTATTGGGAAAAAATATGCTTCACTCAACCTACCTAATTAAATTAAATTATGATAACTGAAAAAACTATCACGTTTTCAAAAATCATTCATTTACATTAAAATTATATCTTTTTAACATGTGGTTAACATTTTGCCGCAGATACTGAGGGAGTGTTTGTCTGACTAAGCAATATTAAATATGCACGTCCGTTTGTAAAGTGGATTTCCGGCGGAAATGGGTAGCTGCTTCGAGATCCTGAGACTCACAAACACTAAACCGTCCATCGAGAATAATTCGTTGTTTAAAATTCCGTTCTCGATATTTTCAAATATTTACAAAACTCTTACGGATAAAAGGAAGAATTTAATTCAAATTACAAATTCTAACTATATTATATAAATAATAACTTCGTTATTATTTTAGTAGCATAAAACACCATTGTATTATAGAATGGCCGTTAACACACGCGTTTACTAATGAATATTAGTCAGCAAAGAAACTACTTTTTTCAATGTGCTATTTATAACTGAAGGTAATGTTTCTTGTATGGCGATGAATTTTGTAGAGTGGCATTATGGTTCGTATATAGCTCTAGTCATCAGGTGCTGTTCTAAGCCACACACAGCCTGATCTAGCTACAAAAGTAGACATTATCGAACATAATAAAATCGTATATTTTGAGCCATAAAGGATGTACCAGAATTAATAAATCAAAAGGAAACAAAAAAAACCTTATAGAAATTTATTAGTAATAAGATTAAGTTAGGCAAACTATAAACAATTCTTAGAGAGTGTCTTAATTTATTCATTAAGTATAAGCAATTGGGAACTCCGAAAAAAAGGCAATTATCTAACAAAGTCATGGTGTAAAGTACTTCTCAACTTCTTACTTTTAATCTTGCATTTACCAATGGAAGAATGACCAGTGTGGAACGAGAATATGCAATCATTACTACGGAGCATAAATAGGAATGCGAAGACAAATTACTTCTTTATATAATATATTTTATGTACTCTTTGGTAAAAGGATGGTCATTTACCAAGCAATTCAATTTAGAAGCGGGAGACCAGGGCCGGCCTTAGGAAATGCGGTGCCCAATTGGAAATAATTTTGGAAAACTTCGATATACTAAAGTTTTAAGAAAGTATACATAATGAATACATAAATAATATGAAATTGTAATAAATAAATTAATAATATTTATTATTAAAAAATTTAATAATTTTAATAAACTTACTTAATACTTAAAAATTAGTTTTAAAAAATTCAAGAAGGGAGAAATTTTTTATTGTTTTTTATGGGATGCATTGTAAAACAGATAAGTTACTCGAGTGAATTAAAGACCTTAAAAAGTTATTTATTCATGATCACTAAGTATAGTTCCCAAACATTTTTATCAAATAATATATTGTTATTCATGTCAGCAATTTAATACTACGACAGTTCATAAAATTCGCAAGACAGTTTACAATTTGATTGTATTATATACATATTTTAAGGTTAGGTTATATTAACGTCCCGTTTTGAAGCAACACGAGGGCTATTTAGGGACGGGTCTTGTAACTTTGAACCGCGGTCAGATGACGAGGACGATGCCTGAACTGATGCCCCCACTCTCCAAGCTTCCGCGCCAAGCTAGCGGGAGGACGTTTGGCCACTGCGTATGATTTAGCGTGCAACAGGCCCTATACACGGCGGATCTTCAGTGGAATCGGGTTTCGGGCCGGCGGCCCTCCGGTCCCGAGGTCGAGATCTTACCACTAGGCCACCTCGGCCTACATATTTTAAGAAGCTAATATACAGATTCTCAGGAATGAAGATGCTTCATTGCTAAATGTATGTGGGTAGGTGCCTAAATTTTAATATTAACTAATTTCTTTCTGAATTAAAAAATCGCTCACAAAAGAAAGCTTTTACAGTAAAGTTGGGGCGGGAATAAATAACTCATTCAGATTAAGTATAACAGTGAAAAAGTTAGTTATATTCAATTGGCTGTAATTAATGTTAGTAATCGCATAATAAAAGTATATGTTCACCTCCAATAACTTTAAAAAACTCATTCAAGCTAAGTTTATATTTGTTCCGCAGTTAATAAATAATAGCACCCTAATGGTTTTTATATCAAATTAATAAAACTTTTATGAAAAACAAATATTTTTTCGTACTACATATTAAGATTCAGGTTAATATACTAAATTAAATTTATTAAAAATTGTTTGTATCTCTCGAGGTTTCTGATATGTGTATTTTGATAATTAAATCCCGGGAGAAATTAAATGGTTCTCAATTCCACTCTTAGTATGAAACACAATTTTAGAATAGTTTATAAATGTTTTCTTAGATTTAAAAATGTAAAAAGAATATGCAAAATAAGCCAACGATAAACATACAAATTAAAACTGCCATTTTTTTGGTTTCTATTTAATTCTTCTGTTAAATTATTGTAATTTTTTAAAAATTCTAAACATGTTAAATAAACGCAGTATTGATAATTTCTCTTTAAAAAGTTTAAAAGAAAAAAAATAATTAAAAAAAAACAAATCTACATTTGTGCGTTTAAGCTGACTGTCTTCAAAAAACTGCCAATATCTAGGGTCAGTCAAAAGTGAAACAGTGTCAGCTAGCTGTAAGTAAAAATTGGACAACAATGGTTTCCAATAAATTTAAAAACATAAAAAAAATCCTAAGGATAATGTTCTGAAATCAAAAAGATACTTGCTAGTTTTTTTTTGTTTTGTTTTGTTACTTCAACCAAATTTACTTTTTGGATAGATTTACTTTATTATTTTGATTTTTAACTATGAATTTAAATCTATTTTTTCACTTAAGGCAGGATAATCCTCTCTGGAAGTTATGACATTTCTTTATTTTTTATAATTAGATTAAACAATCAGGTTATAATTAGTTAAATAATGTGTACTAATTACGATTTCAATCTGAATAAACCATCTCTTGCATGATCAAAACAAAAATTAATCGTCATTCTGTTTCATGATTTCAAAGAGCCAGCCTAATACTTCTTTAACAATTGAATGTAAAGATCTAAATCATTAATTTGATAAAATTCAGAACACATTGCCTCAAAATTTAGTTTCAAATATTGATACATTTTCTGTTCACTGTTTTTCTTTTCCTTGTAAAACTAATTCATTCTTTTGAAACAATTAATGCTTTCAGCTTACCAAAAATTAAATAATTTTACGTATTTAAAGTAAGTTGGAATAATTAATATACAGTTAATAAAATAAGCGAATCATTCGGTCGTTGAATGCAGTCAGTATTTTACGAACCCTCCTGACCTCGAGCAAACCAGAAGAATGGAGGGACCACTCCTCGTTGTAATTTGACCACTGTGCCCCGAAACACACAACACCCTTTTCCTTTGCTGCCTTTAGCCGCCAAATTGCATGATGCCTTTACCACTCTTGTCAGAACTTTTTCGAAGACTAGTAAAATGAGCTGCAGGAAAAAGAAGAAATACGTCATTGTACCCTCTCTAGTAAGAACCCCGTACTGCTGGCAAAGAGAGATTCTTCGGACATGCTGAGAGCCTGAGGGAACAATAAAATGTCAGCGGCATCAATTTGTAACATAAGTGTGTGTCTAGCTATTTCCTACAAAAATTTCTCACTTTCCAGCCGCCCGTTAGTATATTGTCTCCTTCTTACTCACAGGAAACAAAATACGTAGACTTCTCGTCCACCCCCTTCAGGGCCATAAAATGTGTTTCCCTGGTTCTGAATCCCTTGCTATAGAGTCAAGGGCACTCCTTTTTATCTTGCATTTATGATAGCAGGGAAAGTCTTAGAGCATTGTTGACTGGTGAATCAGTACTGTGCTACACTAAAAATACTTGGAAAAAAATCCACAGAACCCCAAAAGTTAGTACCGTATTTAAATCAACATTGTCTATTTGATAATTCGGCCCTGTATATAAGGAGTTTTTGGGCAACAAATATTATGATAAACTGAAACAACAAAACATTATTACGAAACTGAGATAACGGATCATTCAAGAATATGTAATGGTTTCAGTAGTTTGATTATAAAAAAATACAAAACTACAATTGACAATTGATTTCAGACAAAACGGTTAATAATTTACAAAACTTTTTCTATCAATCAGAATATTCTTTATTTATAGGATCGGATATTTTTTTAAATTATAAAACAACAGGACATAAAACTACAAATCTTCTTTTTTTTCCTACTTATTCTTTCAAAATACCTCTTGGCTATATTTATATTTGCCGTATAAAGCATGCTGTTCAAGACTACAAATTTAAGATAAGCTAATTAAGCTTTCACTTGCAAAATTTTAATAAACACAATTAAAAATATTATTTATTCCCGTTTAAGGTTATAATTAGGATAGTAATAATTTATTGTACTAAAATGAGCGTTTCTTTAGTAAGCACATTACTCATAATTTCTATAAAACACTCATCTTAAAAGACTTACTGGTAGAGTAGAAAGAAATATGCAATGGTATCAAATGGCATGTTTAATAAAAAAAAATAATAACCGTACTTAAATCAACATTTTCATCATTATTTTAATTATTGTGTAGAAAAGAGTTAAATTGTTTTATTTCAGACAATCAAAATTACTATAAGTAGTCTTCTCGATGGAAAAAAAAACTGCTTGGAAATTCACCTTAAACTGAATTCCCATTAATTATTATAATGTCCACGATATTCAAACGGAAGTATATACTCTTATTTCGCGTCTGAACATTTGAAAAATCTTATTTTATTTTATCGTGAACATTCCCTAGTAATTTATATTTGCAAAACATTTTTGGATTTATTAAAACAAATCATGTTTTTGTAATGCAACAAAAACACGTTTTTTCATATAATTTGTTAAAAACAATAATTGATTTTAATTTGAATAAATTCGATTTCATTCTTTGTAGCACGCTAGCGCGGGGCCCCTTAAGCGCGGGGCCCTATTTGGAGCAATCGGTCCAATCGGCTTAACACCGGCCCTGCGGGAGACAATGGTTCTCGAGTTCAAGTGCTCCTAGAAGAAATCCTTTACCTTAATAATACAACAGTGTAACATATGATAGTTAAACAAGCTAATCGCAGTCGTTCTGGTGACAGCAATAAACTTCAATAAATTGGCTGATTCTCAAAATAGATAAATGGAAAGTATATTAATAATTTCTACATGCTATTTAATACTTAATTTCATGCCCTCACGTTGGTACGAATTAGAACTCTGGAGAACGAGTTGACAATTCAGGCGTCTGCTCATTATCTGGGTGGCTTTATAAATTAAGAGGACCTTCTGTGATAGCCCTCGTGTATCTGTAAATAAGTAAATTAATCTAATATAATAGAATACTGTAACAGAAAATATAGAAACAGAATTATATTTAAATTCTAGAAGTAATATTATTATATATCCTTATCTTGTATTTTAGATTATTTCTTCTAATAACTTCGGAAGATATTATTTAAAGGATTTTTTAGTCATTTTAAAATTCAAAATATTATTGATTCAATGATTCTGCTTTACCCTGTGCAGTAACTAAAATTGCATATAATCTCCTGTTATTTTCATTTCATAATTATAAAAGTAATCAAAATTGTGAAATATCCAAACTATTGTACTAAAGTTGAATAAATTCTGAAAAGAAATGCATTTAAAATCAGCTGGGTATAAAGGTTTTATTACAATATATACATTTCCTCTTTTCTTTATATATACAGGGTGATTCAAAATACGTTTCCTAACTTTAAATGTAGGCCAGGCATACGATAAGCATCGAAAATCACATAGAAACATGAGTGTGAAAACGCCATTGGAGGAAACAGATGGCAATTAAAGCTTGGCTTCAGTGTCTGGACTGGTAAATGAAAATTAGAGTTGAAGCACTAAACATTTCAAAGGCCTAGTGAAAAGCAATAAGATCCCGATTTTATTTTTTTCAATTTTAGGATGCAGCACTCTTTATTAGCTTAATGGATGCAGTCTTATTTTCGTGAATAAGAACTGCATTGAATTTGAGCGTATTAAAGTATATATTTCAAAAATGTATGCCTCCTTCGGTACCAAGTGATGTTATGCTTTCCATGTTTGAAAATGTTTCATTTATCTTTCCACTTGCGCATTAACAGCTTTTGGACCGATTAAAAAATAAAAAAGAACTTTTATGTAAGGACATAATCTCTAAATTTTATTAGAATCGGCTTTGTCTTCCAAGTTTTTTTCTATATGGAGGATGGGGATATGAATAGTAGCTTAGTTGATCGCAATTAGACGTATTGTATGACGAAAATGAAAAGGCGTGATTGGAAAATGGCGAGGTTATTAGAATGCTCGGTTCAAACTGTAGTTCATAAATGAAATGCCATTTTGCTACGAAACGAGCTCTTATGTGCATAAAATATATAAATTTGCTTTCTGTTATGAAATTACTGTGATTTTTTAAAATGTCCATCATATGGAAGATAATATTTTAATAGTTCAGAGGCCTAATATTTTTGCATTTCGCCAGACATATTAAATGGTGATTTGATTCACGAGTAACAGTTTTCTATGCATATTCTGCTGTTACTAAGCTGTAGCGAATGTTGCAGACTGTAATTATATTTTATTGAAATTTTATGTTGCAATAATTATCTAATTATAACGCTTGTATAAAAATAAGCAGATTAATGCAGATCATGAGTTGTAACTTTGTTTGTATACGTGGAGTAAAAAGGGGCGGAATGCTTATTTACTGATTTTATTATATTTTCGTAGAATTTGTAGCTTTCAATTGCATCTTCTGATGAAGGTTTTTTGTAAATCCCAGTTTAAAATCGTCAGTTTTGTTTTATGGAGGAAGTAATCAAATAAAAAAATCATTAACTGTTTCAACGAGATATATACATTGCTTTTAAAATTAATTGCTTCCTGCGACAAAATAAAATTACAATGATTTCTCCCATTTTTTCTGTTTTATCTCTTTCAGCATTTTCTAATCTGTATATAATATATCTACTACCACTTCTTCATATTCATTTATGAATTATCTTAATGAATCGATACGCATTTTATTTTATAAAATACAGGTAATTGTAAATAATCGTGTTGTCATCCTTGTATTTTTGACAACATTTTGTTCAATACAAATCCTTTCTAAATGCGAAAAATTTCACGCAATGAAGCCAAACATTTAGGATGTCTACTTATAACAATCGCGAAAGACTAAAAATCAAAATGTTTGGCTTTTCTTTCGAAAGTTCGATTTTTGAACTTGCCATTTCAGAACAGCCACATATTTTTCTTAAGACCTGATTCTTCGAAAGTCTCATAGGATTAATCATTGTTCTCTTTACTTATTAAAGTTATTGTTGTAACATATCATCATATGTTTTACTACTTCAAAAATGAGCCAAAATTAATTGTCTTGAGGAATTATTCCATAACATGTTTTTAACACTCTGACAGCAGTAACAACCAAGACGGCCCCCGTCATGCAAACTGCTAGACTACGGCCAAGCTCCTGAAAAGTCGTATGGTTATTTCCTTCTCCTTTTTCAATAGGGTCGGTAAACGGTGCGGAGCAATCTTATCTTTTCAACAGTGGTTCTTCCCCTCCCACTGCCACTCTTGATTGATATCTCCAGTAAGTTGTCGAGGTTTCATCTTCCAATATGTCCGATATAGTTTTAAAATAAAAATCACCTGTAATAAAAAAACACATATTTATTTTTAGAGTATTTTTCTATGGCGTTTAAGATAAGAAGTTTAATTCCTTTTTCTAGAAAACAACAGTGAACTTCTTTGGTTCTTTCTACTGACCCTCTCTACAAGTATCAACTTTTGAGATCCTCTCTTTACCAGATGTATGGAATTATCAATTTCTAATTCAAATACATCTGAATTAGAGCTACCTTCATATAGAACTTGAGGCTATCTCTCTGAGTTAACAACACACATCTTCAGATTTAGATGCGACATCTGTAACATACACAAATTTTCCCTCAACAAATCTCATATGTTTGTATTTGAAATTGCGCCTTATTCCGGCCCTAGAAATTCTAAATCTTTTGGTGCGTGCAGCACAACCTAGTAACCTTTCTGCTTTATCACCTAGTCTTTTTCGATGTTGCTTCCACAAGTAGAAACATGCTCCCGATAGTTTTCAACTGCCTTTATGAAGCCCATAATACCGTAGAAATTTAATCTTCTGTAATAATAGCATGATGATGTGAAAGCACTAAAATGTAGAAGATGAAGATGAAATTTTTCTTGAAGCCGTGCTCTGCCCGTAAAACCTAAAGCATTTGCACAATCTAATGCGGCAGGCATTTTTATAGTCTAAGTAGGTATTGGCGAAAAATACCACAGGCTTGGGCAAGAACCAGACGCTGGAAAACTGCTTGGAATGCAACTAAAGTAATCGTAAATTAAATTGTTGGGTACTGCAGGTGTATTAATCAAAGTCCAATTTGCATTCCTTCTGGGAAGTTGCTCCTTATATTTCCGTTTGGAGGGAAGTTTATCTATTAAATTTTTTGTATGACAAGCAAAAAGCCAAACAATGTGCATGAAGTGCACCACTTTAAAATCGGCTTATATTGTATGTTTTCTTGAAATATCTACTGATTGTTTGTACACTCTGTAATTATATTTGGAAAAAGTTAAGTATTTAGATAGTTTCGCAATTGGGAATAAATAAGGTTCCTGTCAAAATGAGAAATCACTTTTTGCATAGTTGGGAATTATGGTTTAAAAATTTGTAATATAAGTATTAACACTTTTAATATTGAAAGTATTTCTATATAAAATTTTTAAATTTTGCATCAAAGAAATGGTCTTCATCAGGACGTTCATTTCTTTAATATAAAGCCTGATAGTTTATATCTGGGCTGGTAATAGTGTTATTAATATTTCTTTAGGATGTGATATGATACTTCAATGTTACAATACTTGTCTCAATATCTCCATATTTTCCAAAAATGTATCATTCTTAAGACGACTCAAGCTATTTATTAATCTTGACTTGTTGATGTAACTAAGGAGGAAAAGACACGTAGGATTTACGTATGCGTGTGATAAACGATAGGAGAGCCCCCATTTGGGGATGTCGGAATTAACTACTTTAAAATCCTCTAATTTCCAATGAAACCCAACCTTAAATGACGCCATGTTGGATCTTCGGTATAGATAAATGGAATTTTTTTTGCTTAGTATGCATTCTGAATACCTTTATTTATTTTTTGTTAAATTGTGGAATTATGACAAGTACGTGAGGAAAAAAATCGTTGATCTCTTCAAAATACCTATTATTCAAGATCGTCGATATAATATCAATAAGTTTAAATTGTTTTTTAAAACGTTCATCAAATCTGATTTAAATGATTTACTAATTTGTAATATTTTAAAATATTATTTTCTTTATTGTATATGAAATAATAAAATTTTGTTTTATTTTTGTACTATTACTGTAGCATTTCAAAATGCTTATCATGTGGTATAATTTGACAAAATATGCATTATTTTTGTTCTCCGAACCGTTATATATCAATTCCTGAATAATATGATGTGGTAATAGAAATTAGTTTTAAAGAAATTGATTAGTCTTTCGTTATTACTGTCGAAAGACGTTATTTATTGTCATTATCGTTAATTTTTATGAACTGTTTTTATATTTTAAAGGAACCTTCCCGTTAATAAATTTAAGGTGAAACTCAGTTTTTCAAATAATTAACAGTGTTTACTATCTCAACCCTTAATGATTCAAACAGCTTCGATTCATTATTATAATCCTAACAATTTCTATTATTTGCCTATTTAACTTTCATCCACACCTTTCATTTTGGTTCATCAATAAATTGTAGGACCAAATTTATACCTGCTTTCATTAATGATCTCGGAAAAATTATATGAAAACTCGAATTCGAGGTCTTGGCCTGAAATTTTTTTCTCTTTGCGCGTTTCCCGTTTCTTTTGGGTTGAATGTATTGTAAACGGACAAAAGTATTGATATATTTAAAAAAATCAGCGGTAATACATGGAGAATACTCGTAAATGATGACCAACAAGCATTTGGACTCGTCAGAAGATTGTACTGGTACTGGACACCATATTTTTTAGCGGTCCCTTTCCATAGCACAATTGGTCGAAATTTCATTGAGTCTTTAAGCTATGTCATAGTAGATTTCGCAATGGTATAACTATTTTGCATTTGAACTTTATCCCATTCAAATTATCAAGCCAAAAAATCTTTTGGAACTTCAATAATGCCTGAGAATATTAATATTTATATCTACAGTGTCGAAACATTATATGACTTTTTGCATCTTTTAGCCAGGGAGGGGCCCTGCAAGGCCCGGAGACAACAAGAATTTATTACAGAAAACTAACCCCTCAACGAAAAACTTCCAGATTCACAGTAGCTGAATTGAAGGTCATTTACTTGTTGACCACAGGTATTTGAAGAATTTCTTCTCATTTGTTATCTCAGAAAACAGAAGTTCGGGCCTCTGAAGCCCGATGCGAGCGCTCACGTATCTATGTTGGATTGCTAAATATAACAGATAGCTCGATACAATTTATCGGTATTCGAATTTCAAATATGAAATAGAAAGACTAGCAAAGATTTTGGCTGAAATATCAACTAATTAATAATCGACTATTGAAGAAAATAAAGGTATTGTTCATGTTGAACCAGTTAGATCATAAGTCGAATTCTGAAAGGAATTAGACAATTGATCCTATATTTTTGTATTTAAAAATCCGGAGTTAAAATGGTGTAGTAAACGGTAAAAACGAACTTCGTAAAAATATGAGAACCTTCCTACAACATCGTGATAAGATTATTCTCGTATTTTGTTAAAGCAAAAACTATATAATGTGTTCAAACTTCTCGGATATGTTTTTCGATTATACATAAATGTATTAATAACCAAATGCAGATGATCAAATCAGAACGTTTTATCATGAAAACAGAATCCAGGTCCCAAAAAACTCGACGGAATTTCGGCAGTGTTATTTATTGTACAGTTTATCGTAATGAGTCTTGAAGCATGGAGGCAGTTATTTAAGCTTTTCGTTTTTAGATGGCGAGTTTTTCTGCAATCTGAAATCTAAATAAATACGAAAAGTTTTTTAGAGAATACAAGACATAACTTTTTCAAAATATTATTTATAAAACACTTAAATATTTTTACCATAAAAATACATTCAATCGTAAAAAAAATATTCAGATTCTCATAGCCACGTTTTCAGCAAGATCACACTAAATATTTTCTACCTTTTCCTGAGGATTTTCTCCCCATGATTCCTGTCATTGAACTTCTGATTGTAAATGTTTCTACAGAAAATCTATTTGTCAACACTCTCTCAATTTTGTTCAAAATACATTGTCAGTGATTGTTTAAAATATGAGAGAGTTTTAGAGGGTTCACGATTGAGACAGGAGTCACGACTCTAAGCTTACTGGTCATTTTTATTTTTATTTCTCTTCATAACTTATTTTCTCTCACCTGCCTCAGATCTAGAAAAGCCTCTCCTTTCACCAATCTATATTATATAAAACGCTTATGCGTGGCGCAAAAAAATACCTTTATTTCTTTCTCCCCTTTGGCAACGACCAGTTTGTTTACCAATCTCAACCCTGACGCCAAGAATTTCGCTAACCGAGCTAATCGCTTACGGATTACAGGAGAAGTCGTTACTCTTTTTTGAATTTATTTATTTAAAATTAACTCTTTGCGAAGTTTTGAATAAAATTTGCGTAGAAGAGAGCAGCGTGCAAGGGAATCCCATTTCAGCGAAGATCGGCCAGAAAGCCGCCGATAGGTTTAGGGAGCCAGTGTCTTTTTTTTAGTGATACTAATTGTGTGCACTGTTTACTATGTGTAAAAATAAAAATTACAGAATAAAGACCAGAGAACTAATTATACATCAGAAAAGTTCTCTTGCACACTGCTCTCGGAGAATGATTAAAGTTGCATACAGTTTGCAACGTATATATAGAGAGAGATTAGATTTTTTTGCCACCGTGTTTGTACGGACTGTTTTAGCTCGTATATATTTTCACTGGAAGAGAATTACCACATGCTGCTAATGGTGAATGATAATGTTGCATACTTTTTGCTTTTCTGTGTAATATTTCATAAAAAAGAGTGCATATTTAAAATTTTTCTTAATAAAGCAAGGATTTTTGAAATTTTTGAGAAAAAAGCTATCTTATCAATTATAAAAGGCTAAAAGTAAATAATTATTATGGGTTTTAAATTTAAATAGTTAATATGAACATGTTTCAAGCCACTATTTTCTATAAACTGTCCTTTTTTAGCTAAAAGGTTCCAAGATGGTTTACATCTTTCTACGAAGAGATACAATCAAGAATTTTCTGAGATTTAAAACACAAATGACTACATTGAGGTAAACACTATTTCTTTCTTGGCTAGATAATTGTTGAAATAAGCATGTATACAAGTGGGGAAGCTTTTCTGTGTAATATTTTATAAAAAAGAGTGCATATTTAAAATTTTGCTTAAAAAAGCAAGGATTTTTGAAATTTTTGAGAAAAAAGCTATCATCAATTATAAAAGGCTAAAAGTTAATAATTATTATGGGTTTTAAATTTGAATAGTTAATATGAACATGTTTCAAGCCACTATTTTCTTTAAACTGTCCTTTTTTAGATAAAAGGTTCCAAGATGGTTTACATCTTTCTACGACAAGATACAATCAAGAATTTTCTGAGATTTAAAACACAAATGAATGTACTGAGAAACACACTATATTTTTCTTGACTAAATAATTGCTGAAATAAGCATGTATACATGTGGGAAAGCTTTTCTGAATTACATTCCATTGCAAAGATGGCATATTTGAAATTTTGGTGGAAAAAGCAATTTTTAAAAATTTATTTTGAAGATTTGGAAAAAGCTATCTTAGTGAAATGAAGTTATGTTGAAATAAACTTTTGAATAAATACTCAAAAGGGTATGCCAAGAAGGTTTAAATTTCTGATTGATGAAAATAATTTTGATTTTTAGTCATCTTTGGATTATAAATATTACCTTTCAAATTTCTTTCTAACATTTACATATATATCTGTGCTACCAGAAGATTTTAATTGTAGAAACTGGTGAAAAATTAATTTTAGGAGTTCGTGCAATTTCAAATAATTTAAATTTACTTTTATTAATTAATGTACTTATAATTTCCTAATACTAGCAGAAACGGATAACTACGGCAAGCGTGTGAAGCGAGATGTTTTCACATAGTGATCCCGAAAGAATCACGTGATTCTTAAGGTGTCGGTGAGCGGAGCGAGCAGGGGGTGTTATATATATATATAAAGATTTTATAACAACTGTGCTAGGACACCCAGTGTCTTCATGTAGCGAGCGAAGCGAGCAGGGTTTGCGTAACAAGCCCCGGAGGATTGCAGCGCAATCCTCCTGGGGGTTGGCGAGCTTTAGCGAGCAGGGGGCAGAGCCCCCTAGTATTTTATTATTTTCTTTCGTTATAAAAATGTCTTTATCGGGAGGTATTTGAACAGCCATCTTGCAGGTTGTTTTATGAAAATGCTGCTGATTTTCATCCAATAATAATCGAGATTAGCTCTCTCTATCTTTTAAACTGTCCCACTTCCGGAAAGTATTTCTTCTCAACGACGAACTCATTTTTGTTTTCATTTTGTGCAAGCACGCGGTTTGTGGGATTAAAAGAATATTCTTGATTGGGGCTGTGTATTCTTATGTTGCCTGGGGGTTGCTTAGCCAACAACAGTAAAGCATGATCATCAGTGTTTTGTTATTTCTTTGGATTTCATACCTATGAGCCATACATATTAGGATCTTAGCACCTTTGAAGCCCGTATTCTGCAGCCAATGAAGCAAAGCTGAACAAATTTCAATGGAAGTTTTTGGGAATTTATGTCCCATCTAGTGTATATGCATTATTTTTTGTTGATCAAGGGATCTTCCGATGAGACGTGTACGATGGTGGAGTTGTATAGACACAGCTATCTACTATAATTTGCCAACACGACAAGGATTTTTACTTGGAATAGATTTTCGACAATCAAAGTGTAAGATAATTGGGTCCTCCATCTTCTTTATTCTAAAAAAAACCCGCAGCTCCCTTTATATGTAGCGTGGATTTAATTAAAAATGTTTGCTTCTCTTCGTCAATATTAGCTGATTTGATCCTCTCATTCATTTCAAAGCATTTAGAGCAAACATCAACACAAGGCCGAACAAAAAAAACCAATATTGGCTCTGGTGTTAAATATGTTTTTGAAGTACCGGAGAATAACTATGGGAGACATCAACAATCTTCCTGAATCGATTTCATCAACGCCCACACTCTCGATATGACCTTCTTTCTATTGTCAAAACGTGCGTGGTCTTCGCACTAAAAACTGCTGATTTTTTCAGTTCTATGGCTTCTGAAGATGAAGTTTTTATATCAATTACCGAGACATAGTTTTCTGAAGATATTGATTCTTTGAAACTATTCGACGATAGATTCCGGGTATTCCGAAGGGTCCGTTGTCCCTCATCCAATTCTTGCAGACGTGGTGGTGATTTTCTTATAGATATCACAAAGTGTTTTTCTCTCTGTATTTTGAATTTGCTGGATTGCATCTCGAGTTTCTCTGGATTTCAATGAAATTAAATAACAAGCAAAGGATGCTTGTTTGTGATGTTTTTTCCGCCTTCCTCTCTTGCCTACACGTATGTAGAATTTTTTTATTGCTTTGAAAGATTTGGATTTGTTAATTATATTTTTATGTGTGATGCTTTTAATTTATCTATATATGATGATTTTGGGAATCCCAACAACCCAACTGTAAATAAATTATCCAATTTTAAGAATCTTTGTAATTTCGGATAATTTAACGATACTTTTGATAGTAATAATACATTTCTTGGTTTGACTTTAACTGATATTGATTTTAGTCAAATTTCTGTCTGACACAGTGAAAGTTCTTTGGTTTCCGAGGACAAACAGCATCCTGCTCTGTCAGTTTCCATATGTTTTGTTATTGCCCACCTCAATAAGAGGAATGTGGATATCTGTAGATAAGATTTTAAATGGGCTTATTTTTTAAATATGTGTTATTTGTTCCGAGGGATTGATTGGATTTTTTGGATTCATTTTATTGAGAGCGACGATGCAGTTTTTAGCTTTAAAAATATTTAAATTATGTTTTCAGCCGAACCATTCCTTTGAGACAAATTGCTACTAAGAGATTTCTCTTCTCGTACCCGATTGAAACTAGAAGATTGTTAAAAAGGGAAGATCGTGGTCCGAAGGTTAGCTTTAAAATAAATGGGAAAATCTTGTTTCAGTCGATGAATTTAGAACTTTGTGGTCTGCTTTTAAATATAATATCCAAAAATCTCTTCTTTCTTTCATCTCTTCTTTTATTTTTAGTTTATTCAATAATGACCGTACTTGTGTTTTTAAGTATTCTGAGTATCTTTTATTTGCTTACGAATTGAAATTCTTTATTTCAATACGTTCCAATTTAAATGCTGTTCTTTTAAAAAGAGGTCTTCTTTGTCTTTTTAAGTAGTGCAAAGAAAACTAGTTACACCTGAACAGTGAAATGTGTAGTATTTTTAATTATATGGTCAAGTCGGGTAAGACGACGAAGAGTGTAAGATGAAGAATTGGATTTTTCTCAAAAATTAACATTGATAAATGCCCGGATTCTGCATCATCAGAGACTTATAGAGACCTGTTTTAAATGTTACACCCAGTTATTAGTGTGATTCAGACTAAGCGGTATAGTGTTTTTGAGTTGTTTTTACCCAATGTTCGATTGCTGCTTGGTAAGGGATAGCATTTAGGGTTTAAATATTTTTTATTTATATATATGATATTAGTAAAGGGCTGATCAAAACGTGTTCAGTGATGTATCATTATAATTTTTCTGATGATCTGATGTCCTTCAATGCTTTTGAAATGAAATGGAGAATTCGGGTAAGTTGACGAATTAGCTGGAGTAAGATGACGAACCCTTCCACACTAATTCATGAGCTCGTACTGCCACCTAACTGCCACTTGCCCTTTATGTACCTGCTAACTTAATGGCAGCAACACAATAGCTGCAGAAAAAGGCATATCAAATGACACTGTGATCTATATTGTGGCAGTAACA
>BGPR01033113.1:0-17144 GCA_013235015.1 Araneus ventricosus | reverse complement strand
TTTCTACATGCTGCTCCTTTTCCACAAATCTGAACTACCTAAAACCATGGTATTGTTGAGCAGCTTCCTCGAACCATGTCATGACTTGGACTTAATCTTTTATATTCTAGTGGCCCTCTCCTTTCTCTACAACTCCCCACTTTACTCCAAAACGATGCAGGCTGCTGATGAGTTTCCAACTGCCACACATCTGACCTTGAATTTTATTTCTATGCAGCCCTTCTTCCTCACAAGTTCTGATCCCTCACTAAAATGATGCAGTGTTGTTGGATGAGCTCTCACCAAAGTTACAGACTCCAGACTAATCTTTATTTTAAGGCCTTCCTTCCAACTCCCACTAAAACAAAAAAAAAGTTAAGGATGAGCTTCCTTAATCTTTTGGCAGCCAGCAGACAAAAGACAAAAACTGATTGCCCTAGTTTCAATGGTATCTGAAGCATCCACAAGATAGATTTATCATCTCAGCCGGCGTATTAAAATTAAAACGAATAAAACGCACCTTCCCAATTATACTGGCGCAGAATTTATATACTCAAGGATTTAAATGCACCCAAGTGAATCTCAGGTAGAATTTGGGTAGTGCAGAGTTATTCTGGTAAACAATCTGTCAAAATCTTCAAGAGAGATGTAACAATTAAAATATCTCTGGGAATAGTCTCAAGCACAGACTTTTTTCAGCCCTTTTCGTCTAATATTTTGTAGAAACATTATATTTTTTTTACTGGCAAGATGAATTTTTTTGTACCAAGAGCCCAAATATGTTTGAACTAAAATCTCAAAGCTTAATAATTGCTGGTATCTGCAAGAATGGAACAGCAAGAGCTAAATGGCTTTGATCTCTTGGGTGATAAAAGTCAAAATGACATGAGGTTGTCACAATAAATCTTGATATTTTAAACAACTTCATAATATTGAATTTTTAGAAGGTTTGTCATCTGAAGTATCATGAAGTACCTGGGAAATTAGCATATAACCAGCCCCTTCATTTCTGACAATCCATCTGGAGGAAAAGTATCTGTTATCAGTTCATTGAAGCCCTACTCCGTGGAACCCAAATTTCGATTGAAAAATAAAAATTAAATTTTTCCTATATCATTTTTTTACATTTCTACTGAGACTACTACCATTAAGACGACACTCACGAAATAAATTTTGAACTTTCAAAAAAGAAAAAAGCATAGTGAACCAGAGTTTAAAGAAACCACGAATTAAATTCATCTTGTGCCTCTCAGTGTTTGTCTTATAAGTGCCGGTGGTGTCAGCAAAGTGGGGGCCATAAGGTCCTACGCAGATAACTTTCGTACAAGGCAAACCATGCAGATAAACAAATTTTATAAACCAGCACATAGTGGAACTAGTTTAATCACTGTTCAAAATTGACTAATAATTGACCAGGTTTTTCGAATTTGCTTGGCAAACTACTATATGTAATAGCAGTGACTATGTGTAGATGCGCTGATTTTCCAACCATCTGTGACTGAGAATGCCAAGTTGACGAAATACATTATATCGGCTTTATAAGCTTTTATTCAACGACTACAACCCTAAACTGAATCCACTTTCACCAATCCACCCAACTGAGTTACAGCCTGAAATGCAGCAGCAGTGTAGGGGTCACACATGGTGCCAACTCACACCTATTTAAACCCAAAAGATATTAAAATTTATAAAGTTTAAAGACAACCACAGTGTAGGGTTTGCAACAACACCACAGCTTTTAACAGAGAATAGTTTACCTGACGCTGCACCGATGATATCGCAATAGTCGTGCTCTACGGGTCTGGGTATTTACTATCAATTGAATTTGGTACAACCAGATTTTTCTGTCGTAAATCTTTCGTCAAATGCTTTTACCTTTAAATAAAATAAATAATAAAATTTAAATAGAGGGTTTATTAAATGTACCTAAATTGAGATATTTCATATTAATTCACAAATGAATCAAGAGGGTTTGACGTTGATTATATAGCATAAACATGGTCTGAAATAAAGTGGAAGGCAGTCTCCGTACTTAAAAAAAAGCATCACAAATGGTCCCTAAATGCCCTCTTTATCTTAAACCATGCATTTGATTAAACTGTAAGTACCATTTTTCACTTTACTTCTTTTATCAAAATTATGAATGTAAACCTATTAAATTTAAATTTTTAGTCTAATTTATCTTCTGAATTTTAGACGATTTTGAGGTTTATGTGCCCTATGTAACTCGTAGGCGTTACAAGCTCATCCCAAAATTGTAAATATGAATGTCAAAAAGAGGACCATAGGCTTACAAGGACTTTTTCGCCATCCTTCAGATCAGTTCTAAAGCAGTATCTCATTCCACCTTTCTCCGCACCCATGTCTGGGGTACTCTGTGACACTTTGGTTGCATGCAAGTATTAGTATGTAGAGATGCAGAGACTTCCAGCTTCTGCCCATGAGAGAGGTATACAAGGCATGCAACCTTGCATTTTAGTTCTGCTAAATTTCAAAGGATTTAAAGTTTTTTGGAAAAAGCACTGCATTCCAAATTCTTTGTCTAAACTCTTTCCTAAATTTCAGACTATCAAACAAAATTTAAAATATTCTTTTTTGTGGGTGAAGGTGGACTTGAGACAAAATATTGAGACGGACTTTGGTTTTCAAAGATATTATTTTTCTCCGCTGATTGGTTTTACAAAGAGAATGGGGAGGGAGTTTCATATGTAAGCTGGAGCATGGCAGCAGCCATTCTGGTCCCTGATCTCTGGCACCCAAGGAAATTGACCTGGTGGAAAACGCCTGACAAAATATGAAACCATATCACTGGGAATATAGCATGCCTGCACTGACTCAGAGAGTGGCATGACCACCTAAAACACTCTGGAGACTCATCTGAAAAGTGCCAGGGAAGCCAGTGACATGGCCATAAAAGTACATACAATGTGCTGGATATGATTCTGGTTTGTTCCGTTTTGTGTTGTTAACTGGCTGAACTGCATTCTGTGAATTGGCTGGTCCTTATTGTGATGCTATGACCAAAGGATCATTTAGCCTGGCTCTCAAAGCATGGTTTCCTGCAAGACTTCTGGGAGTTTAAACCATTCTCCACCACCTCCAGTGTTGGAGATCTTCATACCCCATTAGAGCAATCTTTACATAGCATCCAAATACGGGAAGAAACCATAGTCACAGTAGGTTGCACCATAATTGAAAGTGCAGGCAGAACTGAGAGGGGAAAGGGGTGCTCCCAGGAGCTTCAAACCAAAATCAATGATTTGGTAGTTTATTCCATTCTTTTTTTTGAAAAAAGATCTGTGGCAACATTGTTTTCTAGCCTAAGCAAAACAATTTTCCTCTTCCACTAGTTGCCACTGTCACACCTCCAGAAGTGCGAACGCGAGCTGAAACATTTTTGCCTAGGTTATTTATTGGGGGGTTTTAAATTACTATTTTAGCCCTCTAGATTTGACAATAGTATAAAAGTTAAAGATTCTACCACATAAACCCACAGATCATGCCGGACAAAATTACATCTTCAGCCCTCCAGACCAAACTTGATCAATGTTGAAAGCTTTTTACTACTACTTGAGTGGGCGCCGCAGCTGATGAAGTGGGAAATCGCGCTTGCCGTAGTAGACCCAAAACGCTGGAAATCTAGTTTAAAATTCACGCTTAATTGTTTTAACAGTTTTATTTACCAACAACCAATGTTAAAAAAAATTAAACCTTTGCAAGTGATTTGTAAGATTTTTTAATATGATAAATCCACCCAAAACAATCTGCTTTTGTTTCTCAGTTATTAAATTACGTTTTTATTAACCGCTTTGTTCAATCATCCGTCTGTTCAAGGTAAATTCCCAGACTGATTTGTGCAATTGAGATGAGCGACTTGAAACTTAAACATAGTCTAACTAGAAGGATAATGCATTATTAGCTCCTGCTTTCTGCCGGCTGTCTGTCCAGCCGGTCGGTTATTTATTTTGGAAGGAATCCGCAGTATGCTTTTTCATTATCTCTGGAAATGACATATTACAGATTTGAGTCTTGGGTATATGTCTATGGATCTACTAGCACTGAATTTTAGCTATATGTTTCAGTGCATGTTAAAATGTTTTCTTATTATATCCAAAGGGTCTCTTAAAATACATACAACTTATTTTTTTCAGAAAATGACACTTTTTTTATTTATGACTGTATATGAGAAATTGAAATAAACCTGAAATTTGGGCTACATGTCTCCTGGTCATAATCTCACTGGCGATTAAGTTTAAAATCGATTTGCAAAATTCTCTAACAATAGAAGATTCAAAAGAAAACAAATATTTTAAAAATAAAATTTAATTAGAAAATATGCTTTTTTAAAACTGACTATATAGCAATTTCTTTTCTAGCCCCATATAGATTTCTATAAACTCCATACAGGATTTTAAAACGGAAAACGGGGCGCAGCATGATGGGGAATAGGTAAGGAGGTAGGGAGGAAGCTGTCGTTGAGAAAACTGCAACAGTTCGATGAATATCTACTAACAAATTGTTAGGACTGAAATAACTGATTTACAGACTAATGACTACTATATGCAGCCACGTTTTTCTGCTTGAACTTGTATGGGGTTTATAAATCTAGAATAAGAAATTATTTTATACTTTTTATCTGTTTTAAAACGTATTCCTATTAAAATTTTATTTTTATATAATTATTTTTCCTGTAATTATACTTACTGAAGATAGTATTAAGGCAGAAAGCATAAGAAAACGTGATAAACTGTTTCTTGGCGAAATGTAAAACAAATAATGTGTGATAGTTTTATCTATTTAACTTAACTGTTCCACAAAATCATTAACTGAAAATATATAAAATGCACAAAAAATAGGATTCAATTTTTCTTCTAAACTCCTGAACGAGAAGTTTAGTTTAAATCTGTTCTTATCCGGCCCTTTAAAGTTACAGTTTTATTTTCAATATCTAATCCATTTTATATATATTAACGTCCCACGGTGCCAACACGTCAGCTATTTGGGACTTTACCTTAAACCATGGTCAGATGGAATGAGCTACACCTGAGATGCCACCTCCCTTCTTCAAACCTCTGATCTTAAGCACTCAGCAGGAGGACGCTTTAATACTCTATTTTTCCATTGAACGTGCAGGCATCAGGCCCTTGTCTGCCATTTCAGTGAACAGGATTTCAAACCCAAGGAATCTCCTGACTGCAATTCCACAAGAGGCCGCCCGGCTGGCTTGGACGGATCTCACAATTTTGGAACTGTGGAAGAAGACACCAAAATGTGGGAACTCACCTTTTAAGCAATACAGAGGTTTCATTTATCAGGTCAGTTAAAGCATAAAAGTGGTTTCCGCCTGTGCTAGATGAAACTTGTTTAAACTATCGCGGTTTCTGTGAATACCACCTCACTATATGACCGTCACCTGCCCTGTAAAGCATCCTGGTAAACCTGAAGACCGGGCTACCACGACAGCATAATGGGAAATAAAGCAGTGAGAGGTTCCTGCAATTATGGTCCATTACGAGCGGGCCTGCACAAACTCCCTCTGCTTACCTGTCTTCGAGACGGGCCTAAAAGAGCCACACACCACCATTATTGTACCATCAATAAGGAGAGTCAGCCATTTATGTTGTTTGTGAACAAGTGCTAGGTCACTTGACGGGGATTTTCCGATAGGGGCCTGTTACCATCCATAAGTAAAGCAATGACCTACCATATAGTACTGAGTATTGAAATTGGTCCGTACCTCACATATTTATCAACTATAGTTGAATACCCTACAAAACTTTTTTCCCATTGACAGAATACAAAAATTCTTCCCGATAGGAAGCAGCACTAACATGATTCGCAAATTAGCCCCTGGTTCCTCTCTGGGAGCCACCTCTGAATACAGTAAAGAACATCCTCATCAACCAGCCCCCCCCTGACAAATGGGCCCCTGTGAGCACTTATCTTTCTTTCAAATATATTAATACAAATTGCAATGAATTGAATTATAAACCAAAATTATACTTTGGATCGCAAATTAGTTAAAAAAAATGCCAAAACTAAAGTTGAATGTATGTAGCACTTTGTCTCAACTCAGAGTGTACAGTAGGCATGGGAATAAAAGGTATCATTGAGCAGAAAATAAAATCGGCGTGATTCCAACCTGATTATAATTGTATTCCTCTACCTGGTAGTAGCACGTTCAGGATAGAAAACGACAATTCCACTCAACCTTCGGCCATTTCCATGACCTTCCGGTATTTACAGTACAGTTTCTTAATTTCCTGGATTGAAATACAGGATAGCAGTACCAATACATTTCCAACATTATGCAGCATTTGAACGATTAATGCCTTTGGTATGAATTACATCACTGAATCAAAAAGATTCTTATATTCATACAAAAATTTTGTATAATTTTTGTAGAGACCCTAGAAGAGAATGCAAATAAAATGTACAACTTTCGTGAATTGCTACATCTGTCAGTGATTGGGCTTAGGGTTGCCAAGCCGCACTGATGGCAAGGCCCCAAATATGTTGATATAAATTCTGATCTTGTGTATCTGAAAAGTGAGAGAAGAATTTTTTCCTGGGAGAATTCTGCGCTTTCTTTCAAAGCAAACAAAATAGGGGCAAGTAGTTTTTTTAAGGTTCCCTACATAACCTTTTCTTTCTGTCCAAGGTCGGGACGCAGTGACCACTCATATCACCCCCGACAAGACGGAAGAGTCACCCCTCTGGAGCAGGAAGGCTGCGGTCCTTGGAAATGTCTAAATAACATTCGTTTTTGTTGTTAGTGCTTTTTACAGTAGTAAAACTGACGGAGAAGCATCCGTGAAAAGGGGACACTCGCCTTTTCCTTGGAGGTGGGGGACTGTGGGAGTGCTTCTTTGGTTATGTTAACAAAGTTGTAAAAGCGGTAAAGGGCCCTTTCTTTCGTGGGTGTGGGGAGTGATATTCCTGTTTTCAGTCATCAAAGAAAGAGTAGAAAATACATAGGATATCTTAGAAAAGGAGAAAAAAAAACTTAGAGGTGAACTCAAATTTTTCCTATCTTTACATTGCTTTTCTAGTATTAAATACTGACAGCCTTCGGCGGACAGCTGAATAATTCATCTTATTAACTGTATGGATTAAATTATGCCAGTCAACTTTAAATTCACCAACTTATTTAATTTTTGGTAAGCTGAAGCCATTAATTGTTACAAAAAATCAAGAAATAAATTAGTTAAAAAATTGAAAAACAGTGGACAGGAAATGTATTAATATTTGAACTAAATTTTGATGTAGTATGTTTCGCATCTGATGAAATTAATGGCTTAGGTTTTCACAATTAGCAGATAAAAAAGGCTAAAAATCTAGAGAGTCAATGAAGTTATTTTTTTTTATTGGTCAAGCAAAATTCTAATTTAAATTACAATTATTACACTTTATTAAGCTAATTATAGAGTGAATATTTAATCTATTTAAACACAAAACTTTCTTTACGTAACAGGAAAGATGAGTTTTAAGATCATTCCTAAAGATTAAATCTATCATAATAATATTGTAAATATGTCTAAAAAGTAAATTTATTTGAAGTAATGAGGAAAGAAAAAAATGGTGAAATGGAATGCAATTTATTGCTTTAAAAAAGTTCTTATATCGCACGATGAAAATATAATTATATATCATGCTTCTTCTTTACCAGGAGACAAATGTAAGATTTATTGATTTGAAGCAATGAAAGTTGATTGACTTTCATTACAACATTCCAAAGTATTGCTAAATATTATGCTTAAAAATATTTTTAAAAAATTGCAAAATTAAGGAAAAAATTGCACAGCAACTAAACTGGCATCATATTGAAAGATAAAAATTTCGAAATTTAATAATGTGTAAAAATTATTTTTGTGATGGTATTTTTTGAGTTATAGTTGAAAAAATTCCCAATTCTTGCTTAATTTTTAATTAATTAAAATTTAAAAACTTTCCGAGATGCATATTCCTACGCTCTTATAGTATGTTTATACCAAATTTGGTATCTCTAAATTCAACGGACTGTAGAACATCAACAGAGAGACAATAACCTACACATACATTCTCTTTTATTATTTATTGACATTTGCATACAAAAGCATGATCAGAAGTAAAACATAGAAATAAGACTACGGTACTCCGTGTTAGATTTTATTGCTTAAAAAAATAAAATGCATCTATAAGTTATAATTTTCTTGTTTTTAACTGTCTTCTTTGAAATTGATTTAGTACAAAAGTTTAGTTTTTTACATGTAAAGAGGAATTGTTCGTCTTTTATAAAAGTCTGCAGTTTTTGTCCAAACTTGATGAAATTTTTCGCATGTGCTCTTTAGAACAAAAGGAGAATCACTGTCAACTTTTCGAAGTCCTGTAGTTAATTAAAATTTCAGTTATTAAAAATTGAGCAAGATTTTGTTGTTTTTCCCTTGACATCTTTCAAAATTCATTTCAGAAGAATGATTTTTTGATTATTTTAGAAATTCAAAAAATTATTTTTGTAATGATATAAATTTAATGACAAATTACGAAAATATTATTACTACAAATCACTAAACTAATAATCATTAAAAGAATTTCCTTCCCTCACTCTTACAAAAAAAAAATGCCCTACTATTGGACAACATTTCTCCTTTACGCTTTGTCGCTAAAACCGTATAAGAAAGATTTAACCTAAGGAATTTAAAATCAAATATTTTTCATAATATTTTCGTTATTTTACTCGGGAAATTGATTTTAACCCTGTAGGTGAGAAATTTATTGGTATTAGACTTGGTGGCAACTTTGAATTCTTGGTGTGTATCTAAAAATAATATGTTATGCTGTTATCAATTCCTTGCTTTAGTTTGAACTCATTTAATCCAGCTTTGTAGAGCGAACTATTAGAATTTAATTTTAGGGTAGGGTGGACCTTGAAGAACGAAGTCAAAATAAAAATCATCACTGAGAGTTTGTCTTCCATCCCTACATTAAAAGGCACTAAAATCAAATTCAAATGTGTAGGATGTCCAAAATTAAATTTCTGAATTCAAAGTCTTGTCAGTCTCATCTGGGTCAAAATATATTGGAAAGCCAGACAATGATCTCGTCGCAGAGAAAAAATGCTCCTTCTCTGTGAAGTTTGCAAAACGTTTTGCTAAGATCGCCACCGAATATGATTAAATATTACCATACACTCAAAGGGATTTGTAATCAACGGGTGTGAGGGATTATAATCCCAATGCTAAGAATAACCGCTTAATAACTAATAAATACTAATTATCCATGAGTCTTTCTCTTCATTAGAATTTAGTTGGAATAATTTCATTATTTAGATTTAGTTCAGCTGAGAGTCCTGATTACGGTTAAGTTGGGTTTCTGTATTGTGCTGACCATTATGCTTGTTTTTACCTTTCCTGTTCTTAATAGCCATGCATCGATTGAAAATATATTAAAAGAACTTTATCTGTAAGGAGTGAAATCCATTTTTGAGATATCAAAGCATATTTGTAATAATATTAGTATTCGTAATGAATGATCTAATGATATTAGTGAATTCTGTTTTTCAAAGCTAAAGATAAAGAACAGATTTAGAAGTTCATTTTCTGAAGAGAACTTGGAATTCTCTGTATATTGCTATCTATTGGCAAGGAATTGTTAGATGATTTGGATGCAGAAGTAATTATTGACATACCATCTAGTAAACTCAACAGCTGACTAGATATCTAGTAAACTCAAGCGCTTACTGAGTTCTGTACTTTTGAGTTGTTAATCTTTTAAAGTAAAACGTATTCTTTAAATTTGTTGAACTTGGTACATGGTTAGCTCTATAATTTCAGTTTGGTTAAAAAATTCCCAAAATAACAGTACAGTTCCAAAATTACAGTAAGCAATACACCCACCAAAAATTATTTAAAATTCAATCATAAATTTGTATTTGGTAATTCAAATACTTTGGTATTTTTACTTTCAATAATATGTAATAATACATGTATACTTTAATTAGTAATTTGACTAGCGAAACGAGGTCCTGTTTTTACTGGACCTTTCGAGGGAAAACAGTTTGTTTGTCAGTAATTTACTGACCTGTCTAATACAGTCTGTTTGTCTGTAATTTGTTTTGTCACGACCAACCGCGTTGTTCGATTTTCTTTGAATTTGACATGAATGCTCTTTGATGTCGGCGAAAACGACCGTATGTGTTTATTTTTTTTTATTCCGTTTCAAGATGGTGGACGCTTAAATGGTTGCGTTTCATTTAATGCTGTGTTTTTCCAACGATTGTAGCCAAACGAAACTCAGTTCATAATGCATCCAAAGATACCTCTAATAATAACAAATTACATTTAATTGCGATTTTGTTAATATTGATAAAAGCAGACATTTAATTGTACTTTAATTAATAATGATAAAAGCAGAGACTTGCGCAAATAATTTGAATTTGGAAAATAAATGGCTAAACTTTTAAAGACTGAAATGAGAGCAGGTTTTTTTTTTTTGGGGGGGGGGGCGAGGTCTACTGTTCACAGAACTACTAGTATATATAACAGCTTTTTAGATAATAACAATATGTAATAATTTATATAGTAAATCATGTCCATTTATTGATTATATTTATAATAAAATTTAAAAATATATATAGAGAAAAAATATCATTGTTGATATGAGTGAGCCCCCATTGACTGTTGGCAACCGCTATTTTCAGACCCAGTCCGCCACTGATCCTTGTCCTTATCCATCAGCCTCTTGTACCAAGCTCTTGCACAGTAAATCTTTTTGCACACAGTTAATAATTTTATTCTTACATATTTTGTATTAAAATGTTTTGAACTTAGTAATTTTCATATATGACTTATAAATTGCAACTACTGACGCAAGTATTTGAATGCGAGACCATCGCGATATTGATGTTCATATAGGATAATTTTTCATTTGCGACTTGGTAGTATTTTCGATTTACAGGGATGAGATTGGCAAAAAAGCAAAAAGACTGAAATCATACGCAAGAAAAAATTTGTACCATAATTTACACGCGAAAGACGTTTTTAAGAAGTAAAACATCAGAACATGTAACATGATGAAAATATCACACTATAATAATTAATAACTTTATTATTTATAATTCAGTATGTATAAATAAGAAAAAGAATATTAAATTATTATTAAATCATTCGCATTAAAAGTTAACAAACAAGTTTAACACATCATCAGGGGCATCAGAAAATACAAAATTAGACATTAAAACATATTTACCACCTGTGCAGCACTGAGATGCAACATTCACCTAACAGAAGTCAGAGAAGAATTATATTTAATAGCCTTTTGATAAAAGTTGGCTAAAAAATAAATAAAAATAAGAACAAATCATTTCTTTTTGCTTCATGCAATTGTGTAAAGTGCTCTTTACACACTTAGTGCTTTTGTGTCAAGTAAGCTCTTTATAAATTATAATAATGTATCATATACTGAATTCTGTTTTATTTCTTTTATTTTTATACTTTTTTTCAAAAGTAACAGCACAATGATTTTGTACCTTATAAAGTGAGAGGGGTCTAGAAATTGTACAGTTACAATGACAGATTCATTTAGCATTAGTGTTATCTGAAACATTTCCTTAATTGTTAAAGAAGTGGTTTCCTTTCATTTTTTTTATTTGTGTGGCTTTTGTTGGTAATAGATCTCCATTAACATGCTTCACTCCTTGTTTTGGAGGGCTCCTATCTTTAACAGATTTTTCTTCAATAAAGGATGTGTTTATACCCTCTGCAAGTTTATTTTCAGTAGAGGTTAAAGTTTTTGCACAGTCTTCATTAGTATCTCTTTGTTTAATTACTGGTATAGTTGTCAGGACTACATTATCTCTAGAATGCCTAGGTAAAGCATCAGTTTTATTTTGAGAAGATTTTTTTTATGTCTTATTCTCTGCTTAACCTCTTTTGACAGAACACCGCCCCATGCCTCTGTGCCTTGAAGCCATGACAGCTATTTTACAGTTTATTGGGCACAAGACGGAATACCTCTTTTGACAGGAGTTTCTCTTTTTTTTATGTAGTTTATTTATTTGTTTTTGTTCCATTTTTTTATTTTTTATTATTTCCTCATCTTGGTATGCCCTACAAGATGACCTTAAGTTTTCAACCAATTTTTTCAACATATTCATGCAAAAAAAAAAAAAATTGCAAAATATGCCACAGAGGTTTTGTTTCCCGCAAAAAGGTGGTACTTAATACTTTGAATGGCACAGAATATGTTGGAATGTTCATCCTTGTAGAGCTTGCCGATATAATGTTGATTCGTCAATAGACGATGAATCAGCTAGTTTTCTAGCCGGTGGAGCCAAGCCGCATGGTCAAGCATATTTTCCCAGAATTTTCTTTCAAAAACGGAGGATAGAAAGTTTTCTTTTCTTTGTGTAAAAGCGGAATTTCCGGAAGAAAAAGTAAACTTCTGCGGCGGGGAGGGAAAGAAAAAAAAAGGAAATCCGAAAGGGGGGGAAAAGAAAAAAAAAAAAAAAAAAACGGAATTTTGAGAGAAAAAAACGGAAATTTCTCCAAAATAACAAAAAAGCGGAAATCAGCGAAAAAGCGGAAAAATCTCATCCCTGGATTTATTAATGAGGCTTATTGGTTTAAATCTTTCCGATTTTGTGTTTTATGCTTAAGCCCATATTTTCGATTTTTATTTGCTACTTTTTATTATGTTGCTTATTTATATGTTGTTTTTTTATATTCACATTCGTTACTCTATATTTTATTTTTATATATTTACTTATGTGTGTTTCTAATTGCTTCGTTTTAATTTATATTTATGCACACTGTTGCTTTTTGTTTATTAGATTTATTATATATTTATTTTATGTACCTGTCCATTTGTATTTTGGTTCCCCTTCAAAACTGAGGGGGGTTTTTTTGGAGGGGGGGGGGGCTTTAAGGGGACACATTACCTTTTCAATATTTTTTTTAATTTGAAGTATTATTGCAAAAATTTTGATATTCGTATAAAATCATCTTGAAGAAAAAAAATTCATTTTGAACTGAAATTTAAATTTAAAAAAAAATTCCTACTAATTTTTCAATTATGAATATTTATCTGCTAATTTTATTTGCAGATTCACTGAAAAATATATTACCCCAAACTGTGCATGGATTTTAAGGTGTATGTAATATTCGCTTAATTGGAGATTTTTTTTACCGTATTATGTGGTGAAAAAATGAGGAAATTTAGCAGTACCTCTATTTATATCTTGTATATATAAAAAAAAAACTATACAACTGCATGCTTATTGCATGACACATTTTTATCATATGCATAAGCATGTTGAAGTACAAAAAATTTGAAAGCTCCATCCTAAAAAAGGAAAAAAGCCTTAGCATTTTGAAAACATGAAAGTGAAGAAAACTCCGACATGGAAAGTTGTCATTTGCACTTGTTCATTTGTCATCGCAAATAAAAATCTAAATAACTTCTAAAATATTAAAGGCAAAAATTTGAAATTTTGATATAATAAATAGAAAGATAAGAGCAACGAACCATTAAACCAATAAAATGAAAATTGATACTTTGGCAATTTTTGGGGTAATCTGTTCCTTTAATAAGTACCTACTTGTCAGTACTACGAGTTCTCCCTTCTTCGGTTATGTACAGTTGCTTCTCTCCCCACCAACCATTAATGATCTTATAGTTGGGGTTCCCAACCTTTATCCTCTCGCGTACCCCTCGATTAATCTTTAGATTTTCGCGTACCCCTTGAATAATCTTTATATTTTCGTGTACCCCTTGAATATTTATATTTTCAAGTACCCCTTGATTAATCATTATATTTTTGCGTACCCCTTGAATAATCTTTATATTTTTGCGTACCTCCTACTGTCATATCCCCGCCACCAACCATCCGTCTAAACAAAGAAGTTTTTATCAATAATATTAAGGGCTTAGGTAGGCTTAAGAATCAAATAACTCGAATTAAAAAGTTTGCAGGATTTATTTTTTTACTTTAAATTCTATTGCATCTTCACACCACGTCAAACAAATGAAAAGTTCAAAACAAATGAAATCAATATTGTAATAATTTCGCATTAACTTATAAGGATAGCTAAAAATTACACTCTGCAATAGTCAACTATTCAAGTGGTATAGTTTTTAAATAACAAGTATTAACTTGAGGAAACAAATTCTGCAACTTTTTAAATTCCTTATGTTTTCTTGTTCCGCCATTACCACTACTGATTCCATGCACCCCAAACTAGTCCTTCGTGTACCCCAGGGTACACGTACCACAGGTTGGGAACCTCTGTCTTATAGCATCATTGGTCAGTCGACATGAGTTGTTGAAGTTGGTGTAAGAGTGGCTAAGGATTAATGATTCATTCCGTTACTGTACATAAAAATATTTATTCTGGCATAGTTAATGCAATGTACTACTACGTTCAAAAAGTTCCCAAATATTACCCAAATGTAGAATTCTGTCATTTCCCATGGAACAAGCAAAGAGTATCATGTAACCAACAAGACAGAACAGGTTTCGTTCAGTTTAAATATGTACAGAGCATGCACACAGCTCCTGATTGAAGGCATTCGAAACTTCCTGTAGCGGGGAAGACTAAGTCTTGGGTCCTCCTTCATGGTATCCCGATTCACAGGTCCCTCCTGGTGTCAAATCACCTTCAAAACATCATATTCTAGGACTTTCACAATCAACTTATTCCCCTGATCTAACTCCATGTGACTTTTCTAGAAAGAAGAATTTGTTTGCGAGGTAACAATGTTCCGAAAAAATGCATCACGAAGCAACAAAAACACTGAAGGGTATGACAAAAGGCTCGTAATGTGCATTTACATTGCTGTATGAATAATGGCAAAAATGTATAGTAGCAAAAGTTAGTTTCTTAAAAGGAAATACCAAATAAACAAGTTCTACCTGGATTCATTCTTACATGATAAAATAAGTTATGGAAGTTTTTGAATGTAGCAGAATATAAAATACCAACAAATAATGTATAAAATTAGACTGCTATTAAAAAAAATGATTTCATATAATGATTACTTCTTGTTCACTATATGAACATAGATATTTCTAGGTAATAAATAATACTTCTGAATTTTTAAAACAACAACAAAAAAAGGCGATTTGCACAACTAATAATAAAAAGGCAATTCTTTGTTTCTGGTTTATTTACAAAATATACAAATATTAAATTACAGAAAAAGAAATAAATAACTAACAAATTGGCATTCTCTCACAGATAAATTGTCAAAAATTAAAGTAGATACGTTAGTGACACAACAATGGCGAACAATAATCAAATAACAGTTTATCACTTCTTACAGCAAAAAATGATTACTTTCATCTGAATGCAACTAATTTCTTCATGTATCTAGAATTCTTTGCAATATCTGTGGACTTTATAGACAACATGTTCATACTCAAACCATAAAAAACAAACACATTTTTAAAAAATTATGGCACTTCGCTTCAACACAGAAATTTGGATTCAATTCTAAATTTTAAAACAATTTTTTTATGTTAAAATGTGCATAATCTAAACTGTTTTGCACTTTCTGTTAAAGATGGAAATTTCAGTTTATATACAAGGTATCCACTCCAATTGTGGCCTAATAGCTAATTTCTAAATCGTTAGGTATTTACTTCCAATTTTGGAGAAGAATTGGTTTAGTTATAATTTATGTGCTTTGACTCAATAAATGTAGAGCAGTTAGTTAGTTTAGTTTGTTATATTTACGTCCCGTTTTGTAGCAACACAAGGGCTATTTTGGGATGGACCTTGTAATTTTGAACCACAGTCAGATGACGACACCTGAGCTGGCAACGTCCTCTAAACTTGCGCACCACATCAATGGGAGGGCATTTAGCCCTGACGGATTAAACATGAAAAAATTTAGAGTCTACATTTTTCACAGTTCCCCAGTCCTACCAGTCATGCTCAGTAAAATATTTTTGAATCACTAACACTTGAAACAAAAAAAAAAGTTCCATTCTTCTGTGACAAAAAGTGACTGAATTATGAAGCTTTGAAGGTTAATATTTGACATTATTTTAGACCATTTTAATGGCCACCTTGAAGAAGATATGCCACCCAAGACATGCCATACTCGAGAAAGCTGTTGATTGGCTTAAAATAGAAATTCAAAGCTCCATAACTCCCTAGCAGTTTAGAAATCAGCTATTGAGCCACATCTAGAGTGGACACCCAGTATACATAAAATTTTATATCAGATTTATATATGACAAAAATAATAAATTCTTAATAATCTGCATTAATTTTTAAATAACATCTACATTATAGCTAATATTTCACATAAATTTGCTTTAAAAAAGCAGTCTGATTATTTTGATTCAGAAAGAGAAAATAAAATATTAATTAGCAGAGTAAAATGTAGAATTCTAAGATATTACAAACCATTAGAAAATTCAATTATTATCATCATTATATCAATATATTTAATATATTCAAAATCCAGTGCATACTCGCAACTAGTGTATATATAAAATTATAAGAGAATTTCTGCCCATATTTTTTCATAGTTATGATCACAGATGAAAGAGGTATGCAACTTCAATTTTAAGACAAGAACATGCAAGCTTATCACATAATACTTCACAATTTATTTAAATAAACACAAAGTAAATGCCTAGTTTATCAATTCCTAAATGCAACAAGTAACAGAAAAAATACTGAATGTCTAAACATAAATACACAAGCACAACTTTACAAGAAATACTAACATGTTGCTTCTAAAATAAAACTTAACATTAATATAAACAAAAATACAAAATCAACAACTATTTTAAAACACATCAAATTTCTATTGCATAAAACTTATTTAAATGATAAATCTAATTCAAAAAATACTTCTTTAAATGAGAAACCTAACCAGAAATCACAGGAATTGAGAACTGACCATTAATACCAACCTTAGTAGACCAGCTACGGCACTGAAAATATTTCCAGCATTTTCACGTCACTGCATATTGAAAAAATGAACTTCATTCAAAGCAAAGTTCAATGAGAAATTAATTTATGCTTGACATACTTCTTTAACTAACATTATATTGAAAGAATGATTTAATTCAGGGGGTCTCCAAACATTTTGGTCTAAGGTCGATACTGACTCCTCCACCAAGTCCCAAAACCTAGCTAGCTCATCATACCAACATACAGTATACATACAGC
>BGPR01033112.1:0-17146 GCA_013235015.1 Araneus ventricosus | reverse complement strand
ATAATGATCTCAAATCCCACAGCGTCCTCCTGTTATGGCTACCGAAAACAACGAAAGCAATGGAATGAATATTTCAAGCCCTTAAAAGGGATAAAAAATGACTAGCGGAGAGGGAAAAAAATATCAAATTTATGGAAAGTATGATCCATTCTTCCATTAATCACAGATATTTCTGTTGAGATTTCTCCCACCGGTGTGAAGTAGAAAAATGTGTAAAATTATTTCTTCACTATTAATCGATTAGTTTGGCAAATAAAAAAGTTAGGAATAGTTGTAGTTGATGGATGGTATTTCTCAGTTTAAAATGTATCAGCTGTTTCATACAACAAAGGTTTTTATTTTTAGAAATTCTTTTTAGTGCGTTGCCTACTTGAGACGAATTTTTTGAACATTCTAGGTGTTTATTACATTATCTGCCTTCTTCCCAATGAGTTGACTTTTCAGCATTGATTTTTTAAAATTAGCAAAGATTAAAGCAAAAGGTACCCATTATCATATTTTAAAAATTCTTATTTCACATATCGTCATATTTCAGGCAGAAGTCCCTCTAAGTCCACAAAAATCGTTTGGCTGATTAGAATTTGCAATTCATAATTTTTTGATAGAAAAATGTTACCCAAATAGAAGTAAATCAACCGTTAGGAGCTAGAAATCTGTAAAATAATTTTCAATATTTATCATAACGACGTCAAATTGAATTAAGTTTAAACTGGCCATATCTTGAAACTATAGTTTTTGACATAATGACCTTAGACTGAGCGACGTCGATATTATAGATAAGTACGCATGATGAATGTCCAGAAGTTTTATTATTCTCTAATTTAGTAAAAATCTTCATGGTTTTAGCTTATTTTTATAATAAATTTTTAAATGAATGAAATAACCAATCTTAGAAGCTTGCACGCTGCCTTTCATATGAAAAGAATTTCTGTTGTAACCATCGTTTCGTACATATGTGGCATATTTCTATACATAAACATTACACTGCATTATATAAAGGGGAATAATCTCGTTTAGGAAGGTTGCAGAGCTTTGGCCTAGCAGTTTTGTTAAATGCTTCTAAAATAAATTGTAGCCATTGCATTTATTTGTTACAATGAGCTTATCTATTAGAATGCACGGGAACTAATTTCGGCAAAATTACTATCAAAATCTTTTATAGCATATTTATAAAACGAATTATATACCATCTATGTACATTGCTAGCAATGGCTTTCTTCAAGGCAAATCCAAATTGAACTTTTAGCTTGATTTGACTACGCAGTTTGGTTAAATTTCTATAATAAATTGAAGTCATCGCATTTATTTGTTACAAAGAATTTATCTATTATAATACACAGGAGCTAATTTCGGCAAGATGACTACCAAAACATTTTATAGCATATTAATAAAACAATTTATAGACAATCAATGCCATCGGTAGCAAAAATTTTCTTCAAAGCAAATCCATATTCAACTTTTAGCTATTTTGCATTAAGATAGTTTCGATAATGTTTTAGATGCGAAATCAATAATGGGATTCAATCAAAGTTCAATGAGGCTTAGTACGTGCCTTAATTTCTTTATTTTCCTTTTTAACCCGCGATGTCTCTCAAAGGGGTGTCCGACACCCAACTCCATGTAAAATGTGACCTCCTCTTCCCTTTAGTAGAAATGAGTCAAATCCAAGCTATCTGTCTTTATGTTCACCTTCAATAGACGGAAGTGTTGCAAGAAAAAATACTTTATTTTTTCATCGGAAATGAGCTTATGGGGTGTCGAACACCCCCCTTGCGCGTCCTCGCTTTAAGTTTCTTTGTTCAATTGAGTGATCGTATTAGGGACAGGAAAATAATTTTTTCTCGCTATTTAAGTTTTATTGAGGAAATATGTGGATTTGAGAATATTCTATATTTTTAAAATCGCAATTTTTGCGGATACAAGACTTTGAAACTGGATAACAGTGCAAGTAAAAATCTCAAGAGATTGATGCAAAAGTTTTATCACTCTGTACGTAATGTAACTGTATTCAGCTGGTACATGTCTTATCCACTTTCACAGAAATTATTGGAGGTAAAGATTAAAATTGTAGAAACTATTCTGAAAAATAAAAGTGCATTACGCCCTAAATTTATTGGAACTACAGGTAAAACCCATCAGAATTGATATTTAGATTACTAAAAATATGGTTTCCTCTGTACCTTAAAAAAAGTAGAATCAGTATTTTTCTATCCAAATTGTATAATGATTATAATATTGATGATTCTTTACTATAAAGGATGTTGAAAATGTGTTTGTAAGAAATATACTTTTCTTACGCGTTCGCAATGCTTTGAATAGTATAATGTATTATTTACTGAATGTTTCGTCTGAAAATTTATTCATGTATAAAGAGAATTATTTGCACGAATCATTTGGAGCAGATTTAGCATAAAAAGTTTGCTAGTTAAGCTTAAATAGCGAAATAACCAATTGGGGTGTCTCACACCCTCTTGCGCATCTTCGTGTTGCTCTTCGTAGCGCGCTGTGTGTACACACACAGAATGAGACTTTAAAAGGACTGTTATAAGAACTACGGAATTGAAATAGATTGCATAATTTAGTGCTGAATCTTATGTGAAGTTTGTATAATTTAAGCAAAATCCAGAAGTCGAAACCATAGTAAGGTGAAAGAAAGTCATTTGTTGCATCCCTTAGTGCAGGGGTGGGTATGGCTTCTTTTTTTGCATTAAAGGCCTCAGTTGGGCAGAAGGCCACACGAGCAGGATTTTAAGGGTCATTGTTCTGTAATTATCATTATATTACAGACAATTACATATTTCAATGGAAATTCTAAATAACGGGTAAGGCAGCATCAGAAACTCAAGTAGGTCACATGTAGCCTTAAGTTCGCAGGTTCACCACCTTTGATTTATTGTTAAACAAATGCAAAACAACCAAAAACGTATTACAAGCAACAACTAATTCGCACTAAACGCATAATGATTTTTTTAGGTGAAGTATTTTCAAAAGGGAGAAACATTAATTAGAATTCAAAATGAGGAAAGATGATCGAAATTAAAAGAGACAATTGGAAAAGATGTGGACTAACTTCAATCTAATTGCTACACTGAAGAGCCAGAGTAACTGGTACACCTTTTAATATCGTGTCGGGCCCCCACGAGCACGCAGAAGTGACGGAAAACGACGTGGCTTGGACTCGACTGGTGTCTGAAGGTATCCTGGAGGAAATTCACACCGTGAATCCTGCATTAGAAGTCAACAAATCCATAGGAGTGCAAGGTGGTGGAGATCTCTTCCCAACAGCTTGTAGCAGCATCTTCAATAATGTTCATCTCTGGGGATTTAGAAGGTCCCATATCACGCCAACTGCACATGTCCCATACCATCACAGAGGCTCCACCAGTTTGAACAATCCCCTGTTGACAAACAGGGTCTATGGATTAATAATGTTGTTTCCATACTCGTACACGTGCATCCGTCCGACACAATTGGAAACGAGACTCGTCAGACCAGGTAACGTGTTTCTAGTCATCAACAGTCCAATGGTAGTGTTGTCGGGCCCAGGAGAGAAGTAAAGCTTTGTGCAGTGCAGTAAACAACGGTACACGAGTGGGCCTTCGGCTCTGAGAGCCCATATTAATGACGGTCCTTTGAACAGTTCACACGCTGACACTTGTAGATGCCCCATCATTGAAATCCGCGGCAATTTGAGGAAGTATTGTACGCCTGTCTCGTTTAAGGATTCTCGTCTGACGTCAATGGTCCAGTTTTTCAAGGCCTTTTTTCCGGCCGCACCGATGGCGGAAATTTGATGTTTTACCGGATACCCGATATTCACGGTACACTCGTGAAATGGTCGTACGCGAAAATCCAAATTTCATCGCTACTTCGGAGATGCTATGTCCCATCTCTCGTGCGCCGACTATAACACCACGTTCGAAGTCACTTAAATCTTGAAAACATGCCATTGCACAGTAGCAACCGATCTTATACATTTGTCAGACATCCATTGTCTTATATAGTCGTTGCCGACCTCATCGGGTTACGATGATTGGATGCATATCTTCGTTACTTGCATATGCACGCCTGTACCAGTTTTTCTGGCTCTTCAGTGTACAAAGCTGGAAAAAATATTCATTTATAATTATATAAATTTATATGGGATTACATACTAGATAGAAAAATATATTACATAATTAATAATTTAAAATTTAAAATAAATTGCACATTGTTGGGATAAGGAGGAAAAAGAAACCTACAACTAAATAGCTTTCCAATATTACTTCGGTCCCTTACAGCAGAGAAGCCTTCCACTACATCGAATCTACAAACCGATCCTCACTGGGCAGCAACAATCAGAAAGGGAAGAAATAATGAACAAATTCAGATGCCCAGTCACATCCTTCCCTGTGGTCCATTTACCTTGACCACTGCAATAAGAAAGGGGAGGGGGAAAGTATCCGGTGAGACGGATACAGTACGTAAGGCAGTGGAGATGAAAGGGAGTTACAAGCACCCTCTCCTCTTCTACCCCGACCCCTCTCCATCATCATCCCTTTTGAAGATGATTCCAAAAAGGAAGCCATGGAATGTGAGGAGAAGGGGTAAGAGAAGGTGTATGGTTACGTGATGTTAACGTATAACCAACAGACGATTTCTGTAAGCCAAAGTTTCTCGTTCTCACCTTTTTTGTGCCCTTAAGGGAAGTGGGATGTTTATAAGTTTTCAATAAACGACTGGACGTGCCTTGGATGAGAAACCTCGTTAAAATTAGATGTCTGTATCGGAGAGTGTTAGCTGGGATCTATGGACGTACTTTCTTTTTCACTTTCCACGTATTTTATCTCTTTTACGTCACTAAAAATCGACCGGAAAGGATATATTTCCACCCTTTTTTTCGGAATTAAATACATGAGTGATATGCTCCTAGCTTGGAGTTTTGGAGATGAAAAGTGACTATTTCTAGCAGAAATGTCTGCCTGAAGTAAATGAATCATTCTAAGTTACGTTTTCTTTTAACGTATCAGGTGATTAGAATCAAAGTATCCCTATTCAAAACATTAAAAAATAAACCCCAAGGGTCATAGGAACAAGAATCGGGAAAGCAGAGTAAAAAAACACCGAAAATTAACGATAGGTTAATATAGGCTAAAATTACCTAGTAAAAACAAAAAAATGTGGATGTAATTACTAATATAATAGCCCAGATCTGTCCCTCACTGATGCTGTAACGCCCTAACGTCACCAACAATAAAATTCGCGTCATAGCACTGCGAGACGTTAAACAGCATTATTTCGTTGTTTGAGCAACTAAATTTTAGTAATTTCAAATTTAAAAAGTAAATGTCGTTCTAATTTCAAATTAAATAGCTCTAAAATAGTGAAATAAAGTTTGCTATCGATTGATATAAAATTTATCTCGCTATGATCAATGGTTCCGGATAAATTTTAAATTATATTAATCATATATTTCAAATTAATTTCCGTTTTTTAATAAAAAGTAGTAAATCACGTCAGTGGTATAATATCATGCGCGTGACATAGTTTGGACGCCACGATGTATCTAATTATTTAGTGCAATCGTGATGGTGAAAATTGCTAACAACGAAAAATACTTCACACGGAATATTGTTTACCAAGAGGTTTTTTGAATAAAGAAATATGTAAATAATATGATGCAAATAGAAAAAAATATTTCCTGTCATAAAACATATGTTTTCTCATTTGTTTCCGGTCAATGTTAAACATTTCTCTCTCATATATATCTATTTAAACGGGAAATCTCTCGAATGAAGTGGCAATTCGCACGCGTCATACCGAAATTATATAAAATTACCCGTCATACCATGACGGGTGCTTTTCTAGTGATATAATAATTATGTAGTAATTCACTCGCGGCGAAATGCATCTTGAAAACTATTTGTAAGTGGTTTTGAAGTGCAAAAGATAATAATTACCCTAAGCATCAATTAATCAATTTAGTTATTGCATAAAGAGTGAAGAAAGTAGAATTCTAAGGTTATAATTCGTCATTCTATTCAGGCATTTACTTTCTTCTTAACTATTTAACTTTTTTGAATATATCATTCATTTTTTATATTTTAAAAGACCTTCCATCGAGATTTGGCATTCTTATGAACATATTTTCCCAGCAGTTCAGTGAATAAGGAAAGTTTAATTATAAATAGCCAGTACAATTAGATTACATATTAAATAAATCATCATTTTCCCCATCAGTTTAAGAATTTATTTATCAGTAGAAAAATTTGAGAGTTCAAACGAGAGATGTTGAAATGAAATGAGAAAAATCTGTAACTGTTTGCACGGGCTGGGCTTATCATTATAATCAGAAATGGTTAATCTTCCAATCATTGTTCCTGCCTCAGATTATGCTTCATAGATGAGCCAGTTTGTTGTTCCATTGCGCAGAAAGAGATTTGCAACAATCATCAACATAGTCCCATGCCCTCATTTAAATATTGCTTTTTTAATAAAACAGCAGACAGTCAAAAATTGTTGCAATGCAGTAAGTTATGAATTTTGCACAAAAATGCTACCAAGTGTTTGTAATAATTTTTTTAGTGTTTTTTCATAATTTATTTTGTTTTTTCTCCTGGTATAATGAACAAAAGTTGTTCCCATTTTTCTAGCATATCAAATCGAATCTTTTGAAATGTAAATAAATTAAATTATCTTTAAATATTTTAACCCGCGAGAACGCGCAAAGGGGTGTCCGACACCCAACGCCACACAAAATGTGAAAAATACAGACATCCCTTTATTTGCTGTTTGCCATTAAGGTCTCATTCAATAGACGGAACGTGTTTCAAGAAAAAAATATTTATTTTTTTATTGGAATTCACCATAAGGGGTGTGAAAAACTCCCTTGCGCGTCCTCGCATCAGGTTTTTTTGTTCACTTGAGTGATCGTAATAAGGACAGGAAAATAATGTTGTTTCGCTATTTAAGTTTTAGTGCGGAAACAAGTGAATTGAAGAGTATTCTATATTTCTGAAATGGAGATATTTTCGGGTACAAGAATTTTAAACTAGATAATAGTGTTAGTAAAATGTCAAGAGATTGATGCAAAAGTTTTATCATTCTGGAGGTAATGTAACTGTAGTCAAAGCCTTATCCACTTTTACAAAAACTAATGGAGGAAAAGTTTAAAATTGTAGAAAATATTCTGAAAAATAAATTCTATTATGCTCTAAATTTATTGGATCTAAAGATAAAGCCACGCAGAATTCTTATTTGGATTTCCAAGAAAATGGTTTCCTGTGTACGTAAGAAAATTAGAAGTAGTGTTTTTCTCTATCCAAATTGTATAACGATAATTATATTGATGATACTTCACTTACAAAAATGTTAAAAACATTATATGTAAGAAATATACTTTTCTTATGTGTTCGCAATGCGCTGAATAATATAATGTATTATTTACTAAATTTTTCATTTAAAAATGTGTTCTTGATTAACTAGAACTGTTTGCATGAATAATTTGGGACCGATATAGCATAAAAATGTTTCTAGTTTTGCTTAAATAGAGAAATAACGAATTGGGGTGTCGTGCACCCCTTTGAGGGTCTTCGGTTACTCTTCGTCCTCCCGGGTTAAATGATTCAAGAAAATTCGACTGGCATTCCTGTTGATAAAATTGTCATGTCGAAAAATCGTAAGTTTCCAAATTAATTAAATTAAGAAAATATTAAGGAAAGCACATTTCCTTAATCTAACGGGCTAATATAAAATCGTACTGTTATTACTGAGCAATTTCATACCTTGTTTTCAGTTCTATTATGAAGTGTGTTGGAATTTCACCCATTGGATTTCTTTATCACTGAGATTTTAAAGTGAATTAATGTTTGTTGGATCTGTTGAAAACAAATAAAACTGAGATGTAGAGGCTATTGCCTATTTTGACTTTAAGATATTCAAACGCTTACAAAAATGGGAATTAAATACTGAAGTTTAACGATAGAAATAACTCTGATCGTCATATAAAATAGTAAGGCTCAAAACGTACAGATCAAAAATCAATATTTTTTAAGTCTCATCTGAGTATCTAAAGTTCTGGTTAGGTTCTCACTGGAGGGCGACTGTTGGGAACAATTCAATTTTATAAGGGATTGAGACAAATTAACTGTGAACGATTGCTTTAATTTAAAAATCATTTCTTTTTGACGTGAAAACGTCTTTCCTTTCGGTACAGTGATAGTCGGTCGCACTTTCTTGTATCACAAAATACCGCCAGATTTGAATCACTAATAACTACGAGACTAATAATGCGAAAAGAATGGTTGACCTCACAACGGATAGATCATATCTGTAAGAGTTTGTCGCATAGTATTTGTTTTGCCTGTGACATCATCGTACTAGTGTAGGCGCATGCGCGTGAATGTTATGAATTAGCTTTATGTAAGGATATAAATAAGTGTAGCGTAGAAAGTCGTTTAGCTAGGAGGTTCATTCTGGTGTCATTTTAAAGAGTTCGAGGACCCAAAGTGAGACAATAAAAATATTTATCAGAATATAAGTAAAAATCAGTATTAAATTGAAAATTTCAAACACCGTTTGTTTTTTGATTATAACATGCAGAGATTTCTTTCGAATTGTACGAAACTTACAGAATACTTGAAAATACATAAATGAAACATAGTATTAAAATTTTAATTCAAAAATTTGAATATTACGGTAAATATGAGCGTTTGTAGTAAATAACGTTTTACTGCGCATACACGAAATGTAATTCTATATACTGCCAACAGATGGCGCCATCAAAAGCTATTCTAAATAAAACATAAGAAAGTGTCAGTTCGGGTCCACGCCGTAGATTTTTCGTGAAAATCTTAAATCGTGAAATTTAATTATCAATCACTTTAATACAATATTTACACAGAGTAGTATAATGGTTACAGAATAGATAAATCAGAAATTTATGGCATGTAGTAAGGGTCTGTTGTAGCTGGTGATTTATCTATTCTGTAACCATTATACTACTCTTTGTAAATATTGTATTAAAGAGATTGATAATTGAATAACATATTAATAAGAAATACTTGTTTTATGATTTTATCCCGACGTTTCAATGAAAAATCTGCGGCGCGGATCCGAACTCCTCCTTTCTTATATTTATTTTTTGAAATCTATAACCTTTGACTGACCTCTGCTTTCTGAACTATTTAATTAAATGACTCATGTAGTTTTGGGAATGTGCTGTTGGTTAAATTCAGTTAAAATATCCAGAGAATACAATAGATGTTTAAGAACTCCGCGAAATACTTATATCGAATCATTATGCCTATGACTGATTTTATTTTAGTTTGAAAGTCGAGAAAAATGGTAATTCAACACAAATTTGAGGCTAGGGCGAATCAGTTAAAGCATTGAAACTCAGATTTTTTTTTATTGTATCTATTAAAATAAGCTTAAGTAGGGAAAAACCATACGCATATGTAAAAGATAAGCATACGTATATAATAAAATGTATTTAAATCCAAGCAAGCACAAAAAGGAAAGTTCTCCAATTAACATTTGTATCTATGAAATATTTTACTGCAAATTTACAAGGAGTTGGATTAATATTTTCTATTTGGTTTTCTGATTTATTAATAAATATTTTTTGTGACTTCCGTTAAGCTAGACGAAAAAGTGCTTCAAATACCTAAGTAAAAATTTCAATAATTAATATAAAAAGTTTTAATTTTGTAGGAAATTAACTTCATATCTTTTCACTTATTCATTAATTTAAGTAAGCAGAACAGAACTAGAAAATTTAATTTCTTCACATCTGATTTAATTCTCTGAAATGAAATTTAAAGATTGCATTTTAATCATAAATTTTATCAAGATCTGAAGCAGGATAAAAGAAAAAAATACTCGATAATTTAAACAAAATACAATTCAATTGAATTAAAAAAAGTCTCTCTCTGCAGTATCATAGAAATTCCTTGAAATTAAATTACTGTTATTCAGCCATGAAAAAATAGCTAAAGAAAAACGCCTATATCAACCCCAAAAAAGTACATCCACAACCTATGAAGAGATTATTACTATTTAGACATATTGCATTTTAATCATATATTTTACAAAGGGCTGAAGCAGGATAAAAGAAAAAAATACTTCATAATTTAAACAAAATAAAATTCAATTGAATTAAAAAATCTCTCTCTGTAGTATCCTATAAATTCCTTAAAATTAAATTACTGTCATTCAGTCATGAAGAAATAGCGAAAGAAAAACGCCTATATCAACCCCCAAAAAATACATCCACAATCTCTGAAGAGATTATTACTATTTAGACATATTGCATTTTAATCATATATTTTACAAAGGGCTGAAGCAGGATAAAAGAAAAAAAAATACTTGATAATTTAAACAAAATACAATTCAATTGAATTAAAAAAAATCTCCCTCTGTAGTATCCTAGAAATTCCTTAAAATTAAATTACTGTCATTCAGCCATGAAAAAATAGCGAAAGAAAAACCCTATATCAACCATAAAAAAAGTAAATCCACAATCTCTGAAGAGATTATTACTTTGCACTTAATGGATCTTAACTTAATTACTCCATCGTCACTAGAAAAACGAGAATGCTGAGGAAAGAATAAGCTGAGCCTCTAGCCATATCTGAATTTATTGAAAAAAACATCTAAGTGGAAGAAGCGAAAGATTTGACGTGCACACTTCCGTTTTTGTGGGACTTTTTGCCGTTTTTGTGGATACCCCTGGGCATATTTTGTGGATTAAGACATGTACAGAACTTGAGCGTTGTCTCAGTAATTTCTATTGCTTTTTTGTCAACTACTATTCGAGCCCAGTCCTCCATTCTGAAGAAAATTAATTTCCAGTAGTGTAATTGGTCTTTGTAATTGGTTCATAGCCGTAACACAGACATAAGAAATTGCATCAACATGTTGAATGTATGTTTATAAGAACGTTTAGAACATTTGAAATGTCAAAATTGCCTTCTATGTTTATCTTTAATTTAAGTAAAGATAGTTTTGAATTATACAAACAATTTGTTTTACATTTACTTAAAATCTAAAGGACTCTTTTTAATATCCAGATAGGGTATTAGGGTTTTATTGTAGATTATGGAAAGCAGATAAAAATTAAAGACGTTTTGATTCTACAGAATCGCCATCCTCATTTACAGCTTTATATATTCTGTCCGGTAATAAACATACAGCAGAACATATCCTGCCGACTGGCTGCCTTTCAAACACTAAACTTTATTTTTAAGTCTTCACATAATTTTGAGCTTTTCATTACAGTACAGATGCTACATCAATAAATATATTTTTTCTGAATATTATTCTATTAATGCATAAGAAGAAACATCTTTCTAATAATACATTTTAATAAACATCTTTCAACTAATATATATGGATTTCTTTCACCTCGTGTAACAAATCAATTGGTTTTCTTACCACCTGGTATCTGGTGGAGAAATATTCTTAACAAGCATTCAAGATTCAAAATCATCAACTTAGTCTTTTTCTTACTAGAAAATGAAAGCTTTATAAAAACTCAATACAACCAAAATATAAAATCAGGAGTAGATTCCTCCTCGTATTCAGAAATTTTTCTCCTTCAACCAGACAAACGAAGTCTCAAACTTCCGTGATCCAGCAAGAATAAATGAATAATTTTTTTCTTTTCCACTTCTTTTCTTATAAAGGGACAATTTTTAATTTCAATTTTAGCTTAGTAATACGTGTTTGTAATCCCTTTGTAAATAATAATTTAGTAAACAATTGCAGCAACAGCCTCAAGTTCTGTTGGGAGGCTGAAACTGTTAACCAACAATGTATTACGTGTGTTTTTAGTTACATAAGTTTGTAATTTTTTAGCCTTTCTTTTAATAAAGGTTCACGTATACCTACCCAACCGACAAAGAGCAGTCCTGGCTCCATGTTCGGGGTATACTGTGGTGTTAAAAGTCCTTTTGTAACCCTCCTTGTGAGATGGGTGGGTTTATTGCTAATGATGGAAGATAGGAAAAGATAACACAGATAGTAAAATACGCAAAATAAATAAAACCAAATAATAGAAAAAATAAATCACAGATAATATATACGAATGACTTGACGAGAAATGTAAGCAGTTTCTTGTTTTTGTGTCAAAATCCCGTTTCGGAAGGATATTTAGAGATATACTATAATATAAACTGCTTTAATTTTGCTATTTATTAGTATTTATATTGTTTTTATTGTGAAAAATTAATAATTATGGTCCTACCATCAGCTATAATCAGGCACATGAACTTCGCAATCACGAAGGAAGCATTTTACAGACCGTATTCTGTCTATATACTATTTCGTCATGGGCTTTTGATTTATGCAGAAAAAGTTCAAATTTTCACTACCAACTGCAATATTGCAGTTCACACCCGGGTGGCCTAGATAACTAACTTTAAGAATTACATAAATCTCAATTTACCCTATACATTTTATTTTGGCATCGTTGACACATGTGGCTTAATGTGTTAAAATTTCAAGTGTTACAAGTATGGGCAGGACGAGGATTCAAACGTGTTAGTGAAGATGTTGAGACAGTGTCATCTTTACACTACGGCACACCCCTGACTCCAGAGATAAAAATCTCCGGTTTGCAGTTTGGATGAGTGTGCGTAGAAACTTTATTCAACAAAAAAAAGAAGAAGAAGAAAAAGAAATGGTTACATGCAGTGTTTTAACATCGACGAAATACATGTGAAAATTATAAAAAGGATGAAAAAATGTGTGTTTACATATGGAACAAAAGACTCGCGAAGCAAAAACAATTTTAAGACAGGTCCCAAAAGTTCGCTGCATCTATGTACTTGTAGGATAACTGATTAGGGTTCTAGGTATTGAGCCTCTAGAGGGTCGAAGTCCATAAGTCTGAGGTCTTAGTGAAGGAGAGAAATCATCTGGTTCGGAGTCGGATGAACTGGTTGCGTTCGGTGGCTGTTTTATGAGGTTCTCATTTTCAGTGAGGGAAGATATGAGTTTAGCTATAGTTATTCTTGATAGTTTATTTGAAAGTACGCTTTTCCACCAAAGTTGAGTATTTTCTGCACTTGGTTGTGTAAAATGATAAGATAACGTCATGTAACAAGACAGTGTCATTTTCTATACGTGATCCTATAGAGGGAAGCATGAGTGGTTATGAAATGCAGCGGCAACTGGATATGCCATATGCCACCGAATGGAACTTCCCTCTTAATGTATTAAATTTTCTAACAAGATTAACTTCTCCAACAAGTGCTTGAGTGTGATGAACAAACCCGTCTGGAATGTTGTTCTGAAGGTTATACCTCGAATGTTAGCTGAAGATGCTTGGATGTACACTATTTTATGTAATGTTGAAGGACATTCTATTTCCACGGGATTGCGAACACACGCAGTTTTTGTTAGGTTAAATGAGTGGGAAGAGGCGCAGGTAGAAGAATAAGACCAAGGATTATCAAACAAATATTTATTCAGCACAGACACAGGACAAAAACATCAAGACGGTAATACAAGCACATCACAGTTCGGCTACGGAACTTCGTGATCTGGCGAGAACTCAGACTCGCAGCCGCCCGCTACACGTACTTCGTGTCACGTGAGCATTGGCTGCATCCGGGCATTAACAGTTTTCGCATATGGGACTCATAGAATCCTTATACGTTTCAGCAGATACCATTACAGTCACCAAAGATATCCGTTATTTGTGGAATCACAATCTCCTTTATTCTGATTGACATTTCTAACCCTCTCACACGGAGCGAGGCGGTCCCGGGCGGTCTAAAAATTTCCTCTTAACAACAACGAAGGTCGGTCTGTGGCGTTTGGCTTCTTTTGAGGGGAGGTGAGGTTCTGAGATCGCTTAGAAGATAAGCGCGGTAGGGGGTCCAATTTTTCTTGCTAACCACAGCCCATTTCCGTGGGCCTTAAGGGAAGGTTATAGCTGGGTGTGGGGTGGTGGGGTAAATAACCACCCAGATTGGGAGAGTCCAATTCATGTCGTATCATCCCAAACAGGTCCGGTTTTAAAGCGTCTGGAAGAAAAAGTTGCCTCGGGATTAAAGAGTTAAGGAAAACTGTGCAAATGGACCATTCATCTGTTCTGTAAGTACACAGAATATTGAATAATATTTCTAATTTCTACATTCCACAACTACGAAAGCTTAGGTACCTGAAGTCTACCGCATTCATGCAAGTTGGAGTATCTCTTCACATTGCATTATGTGTTCGGCAAATTCTACGGCAGCATTGCACAGACAAATATTTCTTTCTAGGTGGTCACCGCGTTTCCAGGATCTCATTCCCTACGATTTTTTATTGTGGGATGATCTAAAATGTTTGGTTTGCAAAGGGATCGATGATAATCTAACAAAAATGAAGGATACCTTATCACTGCAAGACCAAGAAATCAACGCTGAACTGCTGCTTTCTGCGGTAGAACATGAAATGCAAAGAATGCAGTTTTTTGAAACACTTGTAAGGCAGTATATTGAACCAAATGAATTTACGATACAAAATAAAATCAGTATTGGAAATTCTGATTTCTGAAATTCTTTCAACTATTTGACTTGGGTATATACAGCGGAATATTTAAGTTGGTGGAGAAAATCAGAACTATTTTTTGCATAAACTAAAATCTCATATTCGGAATCTTATGTATGCCAAATTTGGCTACAGCTGGCTTACTTAATTTTTCACAACCCAACTTCAAGCATCTCACGTTATTTATGACCACTCTGTATTTGGTAATTTAGTAACATTTGATCCGGTGGTTTTAATTTTTTAGGGGTTTCCATTAAAAACGTTTATTATTAACACAATGTACTTCAAATACAATAGAGAAATTTTTAGAAATTTCCTAATTATTTTTTTATCTTAAAATATTCCAAAATATATTCTAGTTAAAGTCATTGATTCCATTGAAAAATCTGACTTATTTAATTAACTTATTATTGATTATACCGATAAGGTGTCTGCTGATTTTGGGTAGAAAACAATTTTGGCTTCGATGATATTATTTGAAAAAAAAAACTGATCATCATTAGAATGTAAGGGTAATATAGAGTAGTTATAATGTTTACGGCCAATTATTACTGTATTCCATATTAGGACAAATTTAAATTTTTATAATCATAAAGTATTGAAGTTAATTTTGTTCATTTATATTCTGCAAAGCTTCAAGCATGTCTGACAAAAATTTCTAATCATTCCTTTATCATGTCCTATTGAAGTCATTTAGTCCCAATTTGCATCTTCAAATTTAGGCAATTATGAACTGAAAACTATTCTTAAATAAAAAAAAAACTACATTTATGAAAAATTCACAATTTACAATGTGTGTATATGCGCACACATCTGTGTGTGTGTTCTAGCAAACTTTAACATGATTTTATTTTTAAACTTATTCTTATTTAAAGAATGAATTGATATTTAAAAATTCTGGCAGCATTACTTTTTAACAAAAAATAATTTAAAAAATATCCAGTCCGCGAAAATTTTTCATAAAATACCGAAATTTTCATGAAGTTTGTCAATCATCTATCACATTCATAACGGGTTTCAAATAAAATATCTAACCTTTAGCTAATACTACATAAATAATTAGTTTCATCATTACTTTCATAAACAATCATCTGTTGTTGGGGAGAAATAAGCAATTCCAGATGACAGCAAATATAGAGCTAAAAGCGTGAATTCCTAATGATCATAGAATGTGATCATTATGAATTCCAGCTTTCTGCATGTTAGATTAGACGAATAACATGTTATTTAGAGTCTCGTTTAGATATAGAAGAGTCGTAAATTTTAATGATGATAATGAAGGAAGCGTGATATTTAACGCGATGACATTGTGAATAACATCATTTTAAATTAAAAGCCAAGCGAAGGAAGTATTTTAAGAAAATCATTTGAATGACATCATACTTCGAATCATCAAGTTTTGTTGATGCATATTAAAATCCTCATTGGAAATATTTGCTGTGCATCATAATAGTTATTTAAAAGTTACTTGTCGAAAGATTGGCTGATATTTTGTGTTTTGTAGTTATGTCATGATTTTACATCCTTCTCTCACAGAGAAAGAAATTAGCTTCCTGTGCACAATTTTCAATTCCTTACAAATCTAAGTGCTGTCTGTTGCTTATGAAAATGAAAATTATTAGACTTCCAAAAGCTAGGGGGTAATTAGCTTTTATTAATGATGCTAAGCAGTTTTGAGTTCACCTTTTTATAGTATAAAGGGGGCCATATTTGTTAGAAATTATTGATTGGGATTTCTGAATGTAGCTTATGACATATTCCCACTTCCAGTGTTACTTATGTGCTACTCACAAATCTTTAATGAAATGTGGAAATTTGCCAAAAGGTGAAAACAGTTCCCCAATTCATCACGTAAATTTTCATATTCTCATCTAGAGATAAAAATGCAATTAGAATTTTGGAAACCTCGTTGACACCTATAGCAAAGTAAATAACTAAAACAAGCGAATGTTTGTGGTTTGATTTTGGAAGTACCTCTTTTAACTGCTTAATTTCCTTTCATGCCCATAATTTTCATTGCTCTGTGCCACTTTTTATGCATCATATAGTCTTTTTCAGCTAACTTTTTGACATTTCCTGCAATGCACTATAAATTAAAAAAATCCTTTAACCCTTTTGCGGCGCAGTGTGCCATCTGATGACACATCTAATTTAACTCGCTTCTCAACCATTAAATTCAACTATAAATGGAAAATGATAGGTTTAGAATAGGGTTAATAGTACTCCTTTTAGAATGCATATACCAGCCTTATGAAATTTCATTTCGGATTAGGAATTATTAGAGATAAAGTTTGGGAAAATTCCGTAACTGAGAGATAAGAAATTTTTTCAGTTCAGGACGTTTACAATTGTAGCAAAATAACTCTAAAATTTTCCTTCAATATTCTTGAAGTTTTAATTTATGATTTTCTGTAAGAATCAACAATATTTTTTTAGTGTACCAGGGGGGGTTGTTTTAAGGGGGGTCATAATAGGGGGGGGCCCCCCCCCCCTCGGAGTGAAGAAAGTTTTTTTTTAAATTTTTTGTAGATTCTGTGTCTAGACAATAAACCAAACACATTCCTGATGTTTTTTCATCATATTTCAAAAAAATTAATTCCTTGTGCCTCAAAGGGTTAACTGTTAA
>BGPR01033111.1:0-17146 GCA_013235015.1 Araneus ventricosus | reverse complement strand
ATAATGATCTCAAATCCCACAGCGTCCTCCTGTTATGGCTACCGAAAACAACGAAAGCAATGGAATGAATATTTCAAGCCCTTAAAAGGGATAAAAAATGACTAGCGGAGAGGGAAAAAAATATCAAATTTATGGAAAGTATGATCCATTCTTCCATTAATCACAGATATTTCTGTTGAGATTTCTCCCACCGGTGTGAAGTAGAAAAATGTGTAAAATTATTTCTTCACTATTAATCGATTAGTTTGGCAAATAAAAAAGTTAGGAATAGTTGTAGTTGATGGATGGTATTTCTCAGTTTAAAATGTATCAGCTGTTTCATACAACAAAGGTTTTTATTTTTAGAAATTCTTTTTAGTGCGTTGCCTACTTGAGACGAATTTTTTGAACATTCTAGGTGTTTATTACATTATCTGCCTTCTTCCCAATGAGTTGACTTTTCAGCATTGATTTTTTAAAATTAGCAAAGATTAAAGCAAAAGGTACCCATTATCATATTTTAAAAATTCTTATTTCACATATCGTCATATTTCAGGCAGAAGTCCCTCTAAGTCCACAAAAATCGTTTGGCTGATTAGAATTTGCAATTCATAATTTTTTGATAGAAAAATGTTACCCAAATAGAAGTAAATCAACCGTTAGGAGCTAGAAATCTGTAAAATAATTTTCAATATTTATCATAACGACGTCAAATTGAATTAAGTTTAAACTGGCCATATCTTGAAACTATAGTTTTTGACATAATGACCTTAGACTGAGCGACGTCGATATTATAGATAAGTACGCATGATGAATGTCCAGAAGTTTTATTATTCTCTAATTTAGTAAAAATCTTCATGGTTTTAGCTTATTTTTATAATAAATTTTTAAATGAATGAAATAACCAATCTTAGAAGCTTGCACGCTGCCTTTCATATGAAAAGAATTTCTGTTGTAACCATCGTTTCGTACATATGTGGCATATTTCTATACATAAACATTACACTGCATTATATAAAGGGGAATAATCTCGTTTAGGAAGGTTGCAGAGCTTTGGCCTAGCAGTTTTGTTAAATGCTTCTAAAATAAATTGTAGCCATTGCATTTATTTGTTACAATGAGCTTATCTATTAGAATGCACGGGAACTAATTTCGGCAAAATTACTATCAAAATCTTTTATAGCATATTTATAAAACGAATTATATACCATCTATGTACATTGCTAGCAATGGCTTTCTTCAAGGCAAATCCAAATTGAACTTTTAGCTTGATTTGACTACGCAGTTTGGTTAAATTTCTATAATAAATTGAAGTCATCGCATTTATTTGTTACAAAGAATTTATCTATTATAATACACAGGAGCTAATTTCGGCAAGATGACTACCAAAACATTTTATAGCATATTAATAAAACAATTTATAGACAATCAATGCCATCGGTAGCAAAAATTTTCTTCAAAGCAAATCCATATTCAACTTTTAGCTATTTTGCATTAAGATAGTTTCGATAATGTTTTAGATGCGAAATCAATAATGGGATTCAATCAAAGTTCAATGAGGCTTAGTACGTGCCTTAATTTCTTTATTTTCCTTTTTAACCCGCGATGTCTCTCAAAGGGGTGTCCGACACCCAACTCCATGTAAAATGTGACCTCCTCTTCCCTTTAGTAGAAATGAGTCAAATCCAAGCTATCTGTCTTTATGTTCACCTTCAATAGACGGAAGTGTTGCAAGAAAAAATACTTTATTTTTTCATCGGAAATGAGCTTATGGGGTGTCGAACACCCCCCTTGCGCGTCCTCGCTTTAAGTTTCTTTGTTCAATTGAGTGATCGTATTAGGGACAGGAAAATAATTTTTTCTCGCTATTTAAGTTTTATTGAGGAAATATGTGGATTTGAGAATATTCTATATTTTTAAAATCGCAATTTTTGCGGATACAAGACTTTGAAACTGGATAACAGTGCAAGTAAAAATCTCAAGAGATTGATGCAAAAGTTTTATCACTCTGTACGTAATGTAACTGTATTCAGCTGGTACATGTCTTATCCACTTTCACAGAAATTATTGGAGGTAAAGATTAAAATTGTAGAAACTATTCTGAAAAATAAAAGTGCATTACGCCCTAAATTTATTGGAACTACAGGTAAAACCCATCAGAATTGATATTTAGATTACTAAAAATATGGTTTCCTCTGTACCTTAAAAAAAGTAGAATCAGTATTTTTCTATCCAAATTGTATAATGATTATAATATTGATGATTCTTTACTATAAAGGATGTTGAAAATGTGTTTGTAAGAAATATACTTTTCTTACGCGTTCGCAATGCTTTGAATAGTATAATGTATTATTTACTGAATGTTTCGTCTGAAAATTTATTCATGTATAAAGAGAATTATTTGCACGAATCATTTGGAGCAGATTTAGCATAAAAAGTTTGCTAGTTAAGCTTAAATAGCGAAATAACCAATTGGGGTGTCTCACACCCTCTTGCGCATCTTCGTGTTGCTCTTCGTAGCGCGCTGTGTGTACACACACAGAATGAGACTTTAAAAGGACTGTTATAAGAACTACGGAATTGAAATAGATTGCATAATTTAGTGCTGAATCTTATGTGAAGTTTGTATAATTTAAGCAAAATCCAGAAGTCGAAACCATAGTAAGGTGAAAGAAAGTCATTTGTTGCATCCCTTAGTGCAGGGGTGGGTATGGCTTCTTTTTTTGCATTAAAGGCCTCAGTTGGGCAGAAGGCCACACGAGCAGGATTTTAAGGGTCATTGTTCTGTAATTATCATTATATTACAGACAATTACATATTTCAATGGAAATTCTAAATAACGGGTAAGGCAGCATCAGAAACTCAAGTAGGTCACATGTAGCCTTAAGTTCGCAGGTTCACCACCTTTGATTTATTGTTAAACAAATGCAAAACAACCAAAAACGTATTACAAGCAACAACTAATTCGCACTAAACGCATAATGATTTTTTTAGGTGAAGTATTTTCAAAAGGGAGAAACATTAATTAGAATTCAAAATGAGGAAAGATGATCGAAATTAAAAGAGACAATTGGAAAAGATGTGGACTAACTTCAATCTAATTGCTACACTGAAGAGCCAGAGTAACTGGTACACCTTTTAATATCGTGTCGGGCCCCCACGAGCACGCAGAAGTGACGGAAAACGACGTGGCTTGGACTCGACTGGTGTCTGAAGGTATCCTGGAGGAAATTCACACCGTGAATCCTGCATTAGAAGTCAACAAATCCATAGGAGTGCAAGGTGGTGGAGATCTCTTCCCAACAGCTTGTAGCAGCATCTTCAATAATGTTCATCTCTGGGGATTTAGAAGGTCCCATATCACGCCAACTGCACATGTCCCATACCATCACAGAGGCTCCACCAGTTTGAACAATCCCCTGTTGACAAACAGGGTCTATGGATTAATAATGTTGTTTCCATACTCGTACACGTGCATCCGTCCGACACAATTGGAAACGAGACTCGTCAGACCAGGTAACGTGTTTCTAGTCATCAACAGTCCAATGGTAGTGTTGTCGGGCCCAGGAGAGAAGTAAAGCTTTGTGCAGTGCAGTAAACAACGGTACACGAGTGGGCCTTCGGCTCTGAGAGCCCATATTAATGACGGTCCTTTGAACAGTTCACACGCTGACACTTGTAGATGCCCCATCATTGAAATCCGCGGCAATTTGAGGAAGTATTGTACGCCTGTCTCGTTTAAGGATTCTCGTCTGACGTCAATGGTCCAGTTTTTCAAGGCCTTTTTTCCGGCCGCACCGATGGCGGAAATTTGATGTTTTACCGGATACCCGATATTCACGGTACACTCGTGAAATGGTCGTACGCGAAAATCCAAATTTCATCGCTACTTCGGAGATGCTATGTCCCATCTCTCGTGCGCCGACTATAACACCACGTTCGAAGTCACTTAAATCTTGAAAACATGCCATTGCACAGTAGCAACCGATCTTATACATTTGTCAGACATCCATTGTCTTATATAGTCGTTGCCGACCTCATCGGGTTACGATGATTGGATGCATATCTTCGTTACTTGCATATGCACGCCTGTACCAGTTTTTCTGGCTCTTCAGTGTACAAAGCTGGAAAAAATATTCATTTATAATTATATAAATTTATATGGGATTACATACTAGATAGAAAAATATATTACATAATTAATAATTTAAAATTTAAAATAAATTGCACATTGTTGGGATAAGGAGGAAAAAGAAACCTACAACTAAATAGCTTTCCAATATTACTTCGGTCCCTTACAGCAGAGAAGCCTTCCACTACATCGAATCTACAAACCGATCCTCACTGGGCAGCAACAATCAGAAAGGGAAGAAATAATGAACAAATTCAGATGCCCAGTCACATCCTTCCCTGTGGTCCATTTACCTTGACCACTGCAATAAGAAAGGGGAGGGGGAAAGTATCCGGTGAGACGGATACAGTACGTAAGGCAGTGGAGATGAAAGGGAGTTACAAGCACCCTCTCCTCTTCTACCCCGACCCCTCTCCATCATCATCCCTTTTGAAGATGATTCCAAAAAGGAAGCCATGGAATGTGAGGAGAAGGGGTAAGAGAAGGTGTATGGTTACGTGATGTTAACGTATAACCAACAGACGATTTCTGTAAGCCAAAGTTTCTCGTTCTCACCTTTTTTGTGCCCTTAAGGGAAGTGGGATGTTTATAAGTTTTCAATAAACGACTGGACGTGCCTTGGATGAGAAACCTCGTTAAAATTAGATGTCTGTATCGGAGAGTGTTAGCTGGGATCTATGGACGTACTTTCTTTTTCACTTTCCACGTATTTTATCTCTTTTACGTCACTAAAAATCGACCGGAAAGGATATATTTCCACCCTTTTTTTCGGAATTAAATACATGAGTGATATGCTCCTAGCTTGGAGTTTTGGAGATGAAAAGTGACTATTTCTAGCAGAAATGTCTGCCTGAAGTAAATGAATCATTCTAAGTTACGTTTTCTTTTAACGTATCAGGTGATTAGAATCAAAGTATCCCTATTCAAAACATTAAAAAATAAACCCCAAGGGTCATAGGAACAAGAATCGGGAAAGCAGAGTAAAAAAACACCGAAAATTAACGATAGGTTAATATAGGCTAAAATTACCTAGTAAAAACAAAAAAATGTGGATGTAATTACTAATATAATAGCCCAGATCTGTCCCTCACTGATGCTGTAACGCCCTAACGTCACCAACAATAAAATTCGCGTCATAGCACTGCGAGACGTTAAACAGCATTATTTCGTTGTTTGAGCAACTAAATTTTAGTAATTTCAAATTTAAAAAGTAAATGTCGTTCTAATTTCAAATTAAATAGCTCTAAAATAGTGAAATAAAGTTTGCTATCGATTGATATAAAATTTATCTCGCTATGATCAATGGTTCCGGATAAATTTTAAATTATATTAATCATATATTTCAAATTAATTTCCGTTTTTTAATAAAAAGTAGTAAATCACGTCAGTGGTATAATATCATGCGCGTGACATAGTTTGGACGCCACGATGTATCTAATTATTTAGTGCAATCGTGATGGTGAAAATTGCTAACAACGAAAAATACTTCACACGGAATATTGTTTACCAAGAGGTTTTTTGAATAAAGAAATATGTAAATAATATGATGCAAATAGAAAAAAATATTTCCTGTCATAAAACATATGTTTTCTCATTTGTTTCCGGTCAATGTTAAACATTTCTCTCTCATATATATCTATTTAAACGGGAAATCTCTCGAATGAAGTGGCAATTCGCACGCGTCATACCGAAATTATATAAAATTACCCGTCATACCATGACGGGTGCTTTTCTAGTGATATAATAATTATGTAGTAATTCACTCGCGGCGAAATGCATCTTGAAAACTATTTGTAAGTGGTTTTGAAGTGCAAAAGATAATAATTACCCTAAGCATCAATTAATCAATTTAGTTATTGCATAAAGAGTGAAGAAAGTAGAATTCTAAGGTTATAATTCGTCATTCTATTCAGGCATTTACTTTCTTCTTAACTATTTAACTTTTTTGAATATATCATTCATTTTTTATATTTTAAAAGACCTTCCATCGAGATTTGGCATTCTTATGAACATATTTTCCCAGCAGTTCAGTGAATAAGGAAAGTTTAATTATAAATAGCCAGTACAATTAGATTACATATTAAATAAATCATCATTTTCCCCATCAGTTTAAGAATTTATTTATCAGTAGAAAAATTTGAGAGTTCAAACGAGAGATGTTGAAATGAAATGAGAAAAATCTGTAACTGTTTGCACGGGCTGGGCTTATCATTATAATCAGAAATGGTTAATCTTCCAATCATTGTTCCTGCCTCAGATTATGCTTCATAGATGAGCCAGTTTGTTGTTCCATTGCGCAGAAAGAGATTTGCAACAATCATCAACATAGTCCCATGCCCTCATTTAAATATTGCTTTTTTAATAAAACAGCAGACAGTCAAAAATTGTTGCAATGCAGTAAGTTATGAATTTTGCACAAAAATGCTACCAAGTGTTTGTAATAATTTTTTTAGTGTTTTTTCATAATTTATTTTGTTTTTTCTCCTGGTATAATGAACAAAAGTTGTTCCCATTTTTCTAGCATATCAAATCGAATCTTTTGAAATGTAAATAAATTAAATTATCTTTAAATATTTTAACCCGCGAGAACGCGCAAAGGGGTGTCCGACACCCAACGCCACACAAAATGTGAAAAATACAGACATCCCTTTATTTGCTGTTTGCCATTAAGGTCTCATTCAATAGACGGAACGTGTTTCAAGAAAAAAATATTTATTTTTTTATTGGAATTCACCATAAGGGGTGTGAAAAACTCCCTTGCGCGTCCTCGCATCAGGTTTTTTTGTTCACTTGAGTGATCGTAATAAGGACAGGAAAATAATGTTGTTTCGCTATTTAAGTTTTAGTGCGGAAACAAGTGAATTGAAGAGTATTCTATATTTCTGAAATGGAGATATTTTCGGGTACAAGAATTTTAAACTAGATAATAGTGTTAGTAAAATGTCAAGAGATTGATGCAAAAGTTTTATCATTCTGGAGGTAATGTAACTGTAGTCAAAGCCTTATCCACTTTTACAAAAACTAATGGAGGAAAAGTTTAAAATTGTAGAAAATATTCTGAAAAATAAATTCTATTATGCTCTAAATTTATTGGATCTAAAGATAAAGCCACGCAGAATTCTTATTTGGATTTCCAAGAAAATGGTTTCCTGTGTACGTAAGAAAATTAGAAGTAGTGTTTTTCTCTATCCAAATTGTATAACGATAATTATATTGATGATACTTCACTTACAAAAATGTTAAAAACATTATATGTAAGAAATATACTTTTCTTATGTGTTCGCAATGCGCTGAATAATATAATGTATTATTTACTAAATTTTTCATTTAAAAATGTGTTCTTGATTAACTAGAACTGTTTGCATGAATAATTTGGGACCGATATAGCATAAAAATGTTTCTAGTTTTGCTTAAATAGAGAAATAACGAATTGGGGTGTCGTGCACCCCTTTGAGGGTCTTCGGTTACTCTTCGTCCTCCCGGGTTAAATGATTCAAGAAAATTCGACTGGCATTCCTGTTGATAAAATTGTCATGTCGAAAAATCGTAAGTTTCCAAATTAATTAAATTAAGAAAATATTAAGGAAAGCACATTTCCTTAATCTAACGGGCTAATATAAAATCGTACTGTTATTACTGAGCAATTTCATACCTTGTTTTCAGTTCTATTATGAAGTGTGTTGGAATTTCACCCATTGGATTTCTTTATCACTGAGATTTTAAAGTGAATTAATGTTTGTTGGATCTGTTGAAAACAAATAAAACTGAGATGTAGAGGCTATTGCCTATTTTGACTTTAAGATATTCAAACGCTTACAAAAATGGGAATTAAATACTGAAGTTTAACGATAGAAATAACTCTGATCGTCATATAAAATAGTAAGGCTCAAAACGTACAGATCAAAAATCAATATTTTTTAAGTCTCATCTGAGTATCTAAAGTTCTGGTTAGGTTCTCACTGGAGGGCGACTGTTGGGAACAATTCAATTTTATAAGGGATTGAGACAAATTAACTGTGAACGATTGCTTTAATTTAAAAATCATTTCTTTTTGACGTGAAAACGTCTTTCCTTTCGGTACAGTGATAGTCGGTCGCACTTTCTTGTATCACAAAATACCGCCAGATTTGAATCACTAATAACTACGAGACTAATAATGCGAAAAGAATGGTTGACCTCACAACGGATAGATCATATCTGTAAGAGTTTGTCGCATAGTATTTGTTTTGCCTGTGACATCATCGTACTAGTGTAGGCGCATGCGCGTGAATGTTATGAATTAGCTTTATGTAAGGATATAAATAAGTGTAGCGTAGAAAGTCGTTTAGCTAGGAGGTTCATTCTGGTGTCATTTTAAAGAGTTCGAGGACCCAAAGTGAGACAATAAAAATATTTATCAGAATATAAGTAAAAATCAGTATTAAATTGAAAATTTCAAACACCGTTTGTTTTTTGATTATAACATGCAGAGATTTCTTTCGAATTGTACGAAACTTACAGAATACTTGAAAATACATAAATGAAACATAGTATTAAAATTTTAATTCAAAAATTTGAATATTACGGTAAATATGAGCGTTTGTAGTAAATAACGTTTTACTGCGCATACACGAAATGTAATTCTATATACTGCCAACAGATGGCGCCATCAAAAGCTATTCTAAATAAAACATAAGAAAGTGTCAGTTCGGGTCCACGCCGTAGATTTTTCGTGAAAATCTTAAATCGTGAAATTTAATTATCAATCACTTTAATACAATATTTACACAGAGTAGTATAATGGTTACAGAATAGATAAATCAGAAATTTATGGCATGTAGTAAGGGTCTGTTGTAGCTGGTGATTTATCTATTCTGTAACCATTATACTACTCTTTGTAAATATTGTATTAAAGAGATTGATAATTGAATAACATATTAATAAGAAATACTTGTTTTATGATTTTATCCCGACGTTTCAATGAAAAATCTGCGGCGCGGATCCGAACTCCTCCTTTCTTATATTTATTTTTTGAAATCTATAACCTTTGACTGACCTCTGCTTTCTGAACTATTTAATTAAATGACTCATGTAGTTTTGGGAATGTGCTGTTGGTTAAATTCAGTTAAAATATCCAGAGAATACAATAGATGTTTAAGAACTCCGCGAAATACTTATATCGAATCATTATGCCTATGACTGATTTTATTTTAGTTTGAAAGTCGAGAAAAATGGTAATTCAACACAAATTTGAGGCTAGGGCGAATCAGTTAAAGCATTGAAACTCAGATTTTTTTTTATTGTATCTATTAAAATAAGCTTAAGTAGGGAAAAACCATACGCATATGTAAAAGATAAGCATACGTATATAATAAAATGTATTTAAATCCAAGCAAGCACAAAAAGGAAAGTTCTCCAATTAACATTTGTATCTATGAAATATTTTACTGCAAATTTACAAGGAGTTGGATTAATATTTTCTATTTGGTTTTCTGATTTATTAATAAATATTTTTTGTGACTTCCGTTAAGCTAGACGAAAAAGTGCTTCAAATACCTAAGTAAAAATTTCAATAATTAATATAAAAAGTTTTAATTTTGTAGGAAATTAACTTCATATCTTTTCACTTATTCATTAATTTAAGTAAGCAGAACAGAACTAGAAAATTTAATTTCTTCACATCTGATTTAATTCTCTGAAATGAAATTTAAAGATTGCATTTTAATCATAAATTTTATCAAGATCTGAAGCAGGATAAAAGAAAAAAATACTCGATAATTTAAACAAAATACAATTCAATTGAATTAAAAAAAGTCTCTCTCTGCAGTATCATAGAAATTCCTTGAAATTAAATTACTGTTATTCAGCCATGAAAAAATAGCTAAAGAAAAACGCCTATATCAACCCCAAAAAAGTACATCCACAACCTATGAAGAGATTATTACTATTTAGACATATTGCATTTTAATCATATATTTTACAAAGGGCTGAAGCAGGATAAAAGAAAAAAATACTTCATAATTTAAACAAAATAAAATTCAATTGAATTAAAAAATCTCTCTCTGTAGTATCCTATAAATTCCTTAAAATTAAATTACTGTCATTCAGTCATGAAGAAATAGCGAAAGAAAAACGCCTATATCAACCCCCAAAAAATACATCCACAATCTCTGAAGAGATTATTACTATTTAGACATATTGCATTTTAATCATATATTTTACAAAGGGCTGAAGCAGGATAAAAGAAAAAAAAATACTTGATAATTTAAACAAAATACAATTCAATTGAATTAAAAAAAATCTCCCTCTGTAGTATCCTAGAAATTCCTTAAAATTAAATTACTGTCATTCAGCCATGAAAAAATAGCGAAAGAAAAACCCTATATCAACCATAAAAAAAGTAAATCCACAATCTCTGAAGAGATTATTACTTTGCACTTAATGGATCTTAACTTAATTACTCCATCGTCACTAGAAAAACGAGAATGCTGAGGAAAGAATAAGCTGAGCCTCTAGCCATATCTGAATTTATTGAAAAAAACATCTAAGTGGAAGAAGCGAAAGATTTGACGTGCACACTTCCGTTTTTGTGGGACTTTTTGCCGTTTTTGTGGATACCCCTGGGCATATTTTGTGGATTAAGACATGTACAGAACTTGAGCGTTGTCTCAGTAATTTCTATTGCTTTTTTGTCAACTACTATTCGAGCCCAGTCCTCCATTCTGAAGAAAATTAATTTCCAGTAGTGTAATTGGTCTTTGTAATTGGTTCATAGCCGTAACACAGACATAAGAAATTGCATCAACATGTTGAATGTATGTTTATAAGAACGTTTAGAACATTTGAAATGTCAAAATTGCCTTCTATGTTTATCTTTAATTTAAGTAAAGATAGTTTTGAATTATACAAACAATTTGTTTTACATTTACTTAAAATCTAAAGGACTCTTTTTAATATCCAGATAGGGTATTAGGGTTTTATTGTAGATTATGGAAAGCAGATAAAAATTAAAGACGTTTTGATTCTACAGAATCGCCATCCTCATTTACAGCTTTATATATTCTGTCCGGTAATAAACATACAGCAGAACATATCCTGCCGACTGGCTGCCTTTCAAACACTAAACTTTATTTTTAAGTCTTCACATAATTTTGAGCTTTTCATTACAGTACAGATGCTACATCAATAAATATATTTTTTCTGAATATTATTCTATTAATGCATAAGAAGAAACATCTTTCTAATAATACATTTTAATAAACATCTTTCAACTAATATATATGGATTTCTTTCACCTCGTGTAACAAATCAATTGGTTTTCTTACCACCTGGTATCTGGTGGAGAAATATTCTTAACAAGCATTCAAGATTCAAAATCATCAACTTAGTCTTTTTCTTACTAGAAAATGAAAGCTTTATAAAAACTCAATACAACCAAAATATAAAATCAGGAGTAGATTCCTCCTCGTATTCAGAAATTTTTCTCCTTCAACCAGACAAACGAAGTCTCAAACTTCCGTGATCCAGCAAGAATAAATGAATAATTTTTTTCTTTTCCACTTCTTTTCTTATAAAGGGACAATTTTTAATTTCAATTTTAGCTTAGTAATACGTGTTTGTAATCCCTTTGTAAATAATAATTTAGTAAACAATTGCAGCAACAGCCTCAAGTTCTGTTGGGAGGCTGAAACTGTTAACCAACAATGTATTACGTGTGTTTTTAGTTACATAAGTTTGTAATTTTTTAGCCTTTCTTTTAATAAAGGTTCACGTATACCTACCCAACCGACAAAGAGCAGTCCTGGCTCCATGTTCGGGGTATACTGTGGTGTTAAAAGTCCTTTTGTAACCCTCCTTGTGAGATGGGTGGGTTTATTGCTAATGATGGAAGATAGGAAAAGATAACACAGATAGTAAAATACGCAAAATAAATAAAACCAAATAATAGAAAAAATAAATCACAGATAATATATACGAATGACTTGACGAGAAATGTAAGCAGTTTCTTGTTTTTGTGTCAAAATCCCGTTTCGGAAGGATATTTAGAGATATACTATAATATAAACTGCTTTAATTTTGCTATTTATTAGTATTTATATTGTTTTTATTGTGAAAAATTAATAATTATGGTCCTACCATCAGCTATAATCAGGCACATGAACTTCGCAATCACGAAGGAAGCATTTTACAGACCGTATTCTGTCTATATACTATTTCGTCATGGGCTTTTGATTTATGCAGAAAAAGTTCAAATTTTCACTACCAACTGCAATATTGCAGTTCACACCCGGGTGGCCTAGATAACTAACTTTAAGAATTACATAAATCTCAATTTACCCTATACATTTTATTTTGGCATCGTTGACACATGTGGCTTAATGTGTTAAAATTTCAAGTGTTACAAGTATGGGCAGGACGAGGATTCAAACGTGTTAGTGAAGATGTTGAGACAGTGTCATCTTTACACTACGGCACACCCCTGACTCCAGAGATAAAAATCTCCGGTTTGCAGTTTGGATGAGTGTGCGTAGAAACTTTATTCAACAAAAAAAAGAAGAAGAAGAAAAAGAAATGGTTACATGCAGTGTTTTAACATCGACGAAATACATGTGAAAATTATAAAAAGGATGAAAAAATGTGTGTTTACATATGGAACAAAAGACTCGCGAAGCAAAAACAATTTTAAGACAGGTCCCAAAAGTTCGCTGCATCTATGTACTTGTAGGATAACTGATTAGGGTTCTAGGTATTGAGCCTCTAGAGGGTCGAAGTCCATAAGTCTGAGGTCTTAGTGAAGGAGAGAAATCATCTGGTTCGGAGTCGGATGAACTGGTTGCGTTCGGTGGCTGTTTTATGAGGTTCTCATTTTCAGTGAGGGAAGATATGAGTTTAGCTATAGTTATTCTTGATAGTTTATTTGAAAGTACGCTTTTCCACCAAAGTTGAGTATTTTCTGCACTTGGTTGTGTAAAATGATAAGATAACGTCATGTAACAAGACAGTGTCATTTTCTATACGTGATCCTATAGAGGGAAGCATGAGTGGTTATGAAATGCAGCGGCAACTGGATATGCCATATGCCACCGAATGGAACTTCCCTCTTAATGTATTAAATTTTCTAACAAGATTAACTTCTCCAACAAGTGCTTGAGTGTGATGAACAAACCCGTCTGGAATGTTGTTCTGAAGGTTATACCTCGAATGTTAGCTGAAGATGCTTGGATGTACACTATTTTATGTAATGTTGAAGGACATTCTATTTCCACGGGATTGCGAACACACGCAGTTTTTGTTAGGTTAAATGAGTGGGAAGAGGCGCAGGTAGAAGAATAAGACCAAGGATTATCAAACAAATATTTATTCAGCACAGACACAGGACAAAAACATCAAGACGGTAATACAAGCACATCACAGTTCGGCTACGGAACTTCGTGATCTGGCGAGAACTCAGACTCGCAGCCGCCCGCTACACGTACTTCGTGTCACGTGAGCATTGGCTGCATCCGGGCATTAACAGTTTTCGCATATGGGACTCATAGAATCCTTATACGTTTCAGCAGATACCATTACAGTCACCAAAGATATCCGTTATTTGTGGAATCACAATCTCCTTTATTCTGATTGACATTTCTAACCCTCTCACACGGAGCGAGGCGGTCCCGGGCGGTCTAAAAATTTCCTCTTAACAACAACGAAGGTCGGTCTGTGGCGTTTGGCTTCTTTTGAGGGGAGGTGAGGTTCTGAGATCGCTTAGAAGATAAGCGCGGTAGGGGGTCCAATTTTTCTTGCTAACCACAGCCCATTTCCGTGGGCCTTAAGGGAAGGTTATAGCTGGGTGTGGGGTGGTGGGGTAAATAACCACCCAGATTGGGAGAGTCCAATTCATGTCGTATCATCCCAAACAGGTCCGGTTTTAAAGCGTCTGGAAGAAAAAGTTGCCTCGGGATTAAAGAGTTAAGGAAAACTGTGCAAATGGACCATTCATCTGTTCTGTAAGTACACAGAATATTGAATAATATTTCTAATTTCTACATTCCACAACTACGAAAGCTTAGGTACCTGAAGTCTACCGCATTCATGCAAGTTGGAGTATCTCTTCACATTGCATTATGTGTTCGGCAAATTCTACGGCAGCATTGCACAGACAAATATTTCTTTCTAGGTGGTCACCGCGTTTCCAGGATCTCATTCCCTACGATTTTTTATTGTGGGATGATCTAAAATGTTTGGTTTGCAAAGGGATCGATGATAATCTAACAAAAATGAAGGATACCTTATCACTGCAAGACCAAGAAATCAACGCTGAACTGCTGCTTTCTGCGGTAGAACATGAAATGCAAAGAATGCAGTTTTTTGAAACACTTGTAAGGCAGTATATTGAACCAAATGAATTTACGATACAAAATAAAATCAGTATTGGAAATTCTGATTTCTGAAATTCTTTCAACTATTTGACTTGGGTATATACAGCGGAATATTTAAGTTGGTGGAGAAAATCAGAACTATTTTTTGCATAAACTAAAATCTCATATTCGGAATCTTATGTATGCCAAATTTGGCTACAGCTGGCTTACTTAATTTTTCACAACCCAACTTCAAGCATCTCACGTTATTTATGACCACTCTGTATTTGGTAATTTAGTAACATTTGATCCGGTGGTTTTAATTTTTTAGGGGTTTCCATTAAAAACGTTTATTATTAACACAATGTACTTCAAATACAATAGAGAAATTTTTAGAAATTTCCTAATTATTTTTTTATCTTAAAATATTCCAAAATATATTCTAGTTAAAGTCATTGATTCCATTGAAAAATCTGACTTATTTAATTAACTTATTATTGATTATACCGATAAGGTGTCTGCTGATTTTGGGTAGAAAACAATTTTGGCTTCGATGATATTATTTGAAAAAAAAAACTGATCATCATTAGAATGTAAGGGTAATATAGAGTAGTTATAATGTTTACGGCCAATTATTACTGTATTCCATATTAGGACAAATTTAAATTTTTATAATCATAAAGTATTGAAGTTAATTTTGTTCATTTATATTCTGCAAAGCTTCAAGCATGTCTGACAAAAATTTCTAATCATTCCTTTATCATGTCCTATTGAAGTCATTTAGTCCCAATTTGCATCTTCAAATTTAGGCAATTATGAACTGAAAACTATTCTTAAATAAAAAAAAAACTACATTTATGAAAAATTCACAATTTACAATGTGTGTATATGCGCACACATCTGTGTGTGTGTTCTAGCAAACTTTAACATGATTTTATTTTTAAACTTATTCTTATTTAAAGAATGAATTGATATTTAAAAATTCTGGCAGCATTACTTTTTAACAAAAAATAATTTAAAAAATATCCAGTCCGCGAAAATTTTTCATAAAATACCGAAATTTTCATGAAGTTTGTCAATCATCTATCACATTCATAACGGGTTTCAAATAAAATATCTAACCTTTAGCTAATACTACATAAATAATTAGTTTCATCATTACTTTCATAAACAATCATCTGTTGTTGGGGAGAAATAAGCAATTCCAGATGACAGCAAATATAGAGCTAAAAGCGTGAATTCCTAATGATCATAGAATGTGATCATTATGAATTCCAGCTTTCTGCATGTTAGATTAGACGAATAACATGTTATTTAGAGTCTCGTTTAGATATAGAAGAGTCGTAAATTTTAATGATGATAATGAAGGAAGCGTGATATTTAACGCGATGACATTGTGAATAACATCATTTTAAATTAAAAGCCAAGCGAAGGAAGTATTTTAAGAAAATCATTTGAATGACATCATACTTCGAATCATCAAGTTTTGTTGATGCATATTAAAATCCTCATTGGAAATATTTGCTGTGCATCATAATAGTTATTTAAAAGTTACTTGTCGAAAGATTGGCTGATATTTTGTGTTTTGTAGTTATGTCATGATTTTACATCCTTCTCTCACAGAGAAAGAAATTAGCTTCCTGTGCACAATTTTCAATTCCTTACAAATCTAAGTGCTGTCTGTTGCTTATGAAAATGAAAATTATTAGACTTCCAAAAGCTAGGGGGTAATTAGCTTTTATTAATGATGCTAAGCAGTTTTGAGTTCACCTTTTTATAGTATAAAGGGGGCCATATTTGTTAGAAATTATTGATTGGGATTTCTGAATGTAGCTTATGACATATTCCCACTTCCAGTGTTACTTATGTGCTACTCACAAATCTTTAATGAAATGTGGAAATTTGCCAAAAGGTGAAAACAGTTCCCCAATTCATCACGTAAATTTTCATATTCTCATCTAGAGATAAAAATGCAATTAGAATTTTGGAAACCTCGTTGACACCTATAGCAAAGTAAATAACTAAAACAAGCGAATGTTTGTGGTTTGATTTTGGAAGTACCTCTTTTAACTGCTTAATTTCCTTTCATGCCCATAATTTTCATTGCTCTGTGCCACTTTTTATGCATCATATAGTCTTTTTCAGCTAACTTTTTGACATTTCCTGCAATGCACTATAAATTAAAAAAATCCTTTAACCCTTTTGCGGCGCAGTGTGCCATCTGATGACACATCTAATTTAACTCGCTTCTCAACCATTAAATTCAACTATAAATGGAAAATGATAGGTTTAGAATAGGGTTAATAGTACTCCTTTTAGAATGCATATACCAGCCTTATGAAATTTCATTTCGGATTAGGAATTATTAGAGATAAAGTTTGGGAAAATTCCGTAACTGAGAGATAAGAAATTTTTTCAGTTCAGGACGTTTACAATTGTAGCAAAATAACTCTAAAATTTTCCTTCAATATTCTTGAAGTTTTAATTTATGATTTTCTGTAAGAATCAACAATATTTTTTTAGTGTACCAGGGGGGGTTGTTTTAAGGGGGGTCATAATAGGGGGGGGCCCCCCCCCCCTCGGAGTGAAGAAAGTTTTTTTTTAAATTTTTTGTAGATTCTGTGTCTAGACAATAAACCAAACACATTCCTGATGTTTTTTCATCATATTTCAAAAAAATTAATTCCTTGTGCCTCAAAGGGTTAACTGTTAA